>WYDF02027525.1:0-12931 GCA_009867245.2 Adranes taylori
AAAACAACAGTTATCCCGTCCGTATCGTCATGTTATTCATTGTGTTTGGCACTGGTAAGCGTATCGGTAATCTTAATGTGGACATCTTCATTACGCCAGTCACGGCGTCTTCGCTGTTGATTTGATCTTGATCAGGTAGCTCATTGGCTAGTTAAACTAATTCGCTCACATTCTCTAGTTCTAATACTTTCTTAGGATATATCTAAGGCAATACATTTTTCCGTGACTTTTGAATGGTGGTTGTTTTCGCCTTGTCTCACGCTGAAGTAATCCAGTATGCTATATCTTTTAATGTTATTTACTTTAAGAATTCCTTAGCAATCAATCCTTCGTCTAATTTTACAATCAAAATCTGGAGAAACCTTCGCCGATAATTTCTCTTCATCGTTTCTAGAACTCCATGGTCTAGGGATTATATAAGCGATCTCACTTCAGGAGGTAACAATATAGCTTTAATAACACCATTACACAGTTCTTAGCCGTCTGGGTGAGATGGTACATTGACCAATAATAAAATAGTTTTTCTAGGGAGCTTATTTTTTTCAAAAATGCTTCAGTGGCAGAAACAAATTCTTTAAAAAACCTAAAAATCGTCCTATCTATCTCTCCATACACTTCTCTGGTTGCAGTACATTGTTGGCAGACAGTTAACGTTGATATTCCAAAAAGCAGAGACTTTAATTTCATACTACCAGAAGCATTGCGGTCAACCACTATTCTGACTCTCTCTTTATTTTTTTAACTACAGCAGCAGTTTTCTCGGATTTTGCTGCTAAGGTTTTTAAAACCAGCATTGGACAGTTAAAACCAACTCGTCTGAGTTGAAAATTTGATCTGAGGTCAACCTTTCCTTAAAATCGATTTCTTCCATTTTAGACTGTAATTTCGAAACTTCAGATGAGTCAGATGACAGCTTTTCCCCACTAACGCTTAGCTGCCTTATGTCATATTTCTTCTCCCACCTATCCAGCCATCCATCACTTGCAGTGAATGTTTCCTCGTTGTCTATAAAGTTTTTGTGAAACTCAAGCGTCTTAGCTTAAAGCATTGATCCACTCACAGGACTGCCCATATTTAAAGCTGTGAAAACCACAGAAGAAGGTTTCAGACGTCTGCTCGTAGGCGCCTTTCTTCAAAGTCTTTCGACTGAAACCACTACCTCCACTCACACGTTTGTTTAGAAAGTTTTTAATATCTTTCCGGCTATGTCGCCTATCCCCAACAGTCACTTCCCCAACTCCTGAATAGGCAGCCATCTATTTAATAGACTCGCCATTGTCTAACCGTTTTATTGCATTCACTTACTATTACTATTACTTTCACTTCAAGAGAAACTACAACTCTATTCCGTTTCCCGCTCATACAACACAGAAATCAATAACGTTACGAGTTACGAGTGACCCGAAGTACGACTTCTATGCCTCGACATTTGCGAATAAACATCGCTTCTCGCCGTAATTGTTCCGCTATTAAGAGCTTCATTTCTATTCACATCTTCTGATGGCTAGCTCGGTTAACCAAGAGACTCGATTGACCGGGACTTGGATCGCGAGTCTACTTTATTAAATAATGAATTACTCTACTAATGGCTCTAACTGATAAAAGTATGTTTCGCTTTAATTTAAATAACATCCCTCAATTACTACTCATAGAACTTGCATTCTGTTGCATTGATTACTAAACGATATAGTTAGTATAATAATAATTAAACATTATCTTTGTCGGTTTCAGTGCTAACCTAAGAATTTTCGGTAAACTAAAACAGGAACAACAAATAAAGAAACAGGAAATCTATCGCTGCACTATAGGCTCAAATATTATTGAAGTCTGAAGCTAGTATTGCTATGACAGTTTACTTGTAAACTGTCCCGGATACGAACAAATTAATTTTATAGCAAAATAAATTTAAAAACCGAAAAAGATCCCTGTAAAAATAAAGAGTTTAAGAAAACGAATATTTTAATTTAATTTATGAAGGTAATCTATCTGCAAGTATAAGAGATTTTCTAAATCAACTGGAGCCATCTTGAAAATTCTTTAGGTTGCCAACGTGGACAGAAGCTCTTATGTCGCGCTTTCTAATATAAATTGTTATCGGCACTATTTTGCTATAAAAGATTATCCAAGGAGCAATGTAAAATTTATTTTTAGAAAGAACCTCTACTTGAAAGTTCCTCGCAAACAATAAAGAGAAGCCTGTAGAGCTAATCCAAAAGTTTGAGTTACAAAAACAGTTATATTTTACTGAGAAGTATTTGATGTATTTAAAAAAAGCTGCTACTTCAAGATGAATGAATGGACCATTTCACGCATTATTATGAGCGATCATCAGCATTTTCTTTATTAGGAGCATCATTGTCGCAATATTTTGAAAAATAATGACTCTGCTACCTAAGCCACGGCTGTTTGCTTGAAATGAAAATTTATCTTAGGAATTATTAATTTTTGGATGCAGGAAGCACTACACTTAAGCATTGTTGGACACTAATTGTTTTTAATTATCATATTTTGCTGATATCAGTATTACAGCACTCTAAGTGAGAAGTAGGTGATATAAGGCATCATTTACCATGGCAACAATCGACATTTAATTACAACGTAGTTAGACCTAGCATCAAGCCATTAATATCCTTTTTCACGCTATTTTCTGTAGTAAATCCAAATACGCTGCATACCAATTAGATGAGACTAAATGGAATTGATTGTAGAGTGATGGTGTTTCAAAATATTGCGATAACGATGCAACTGACAACCTTATAGCAAAAAGACTGCAAAGACTGCATAACACATATTTTAATTAAAAGATATATTATTTATGAATAAGTAATAAGAATATTATATTGAAGATGCGTTCTAATATAATTAGCTGGTGTAATTTAAATGTATTTATGATAATTAACTAATTATTTTTTCCGAATTAAGAACGTAAATATTACAACATGTCTGCTATATAAATACGTCGCAAGTATAAAAGAAAGGAATATATGATCGTTTGAATAAGAAAGAGAGAGCGTACGCTTATTTCGCTAGTTTATAATAAAATATAGCGTGGTTTCCATGCGTACGTGCGAGCACGATAGTAATATAGATGACCACATGAATATGAAAGAGATAGAATGTATTCCCGTATGACCATATGTAATATGAATGTTTAATATTATATTAGAGTAGGAGACGCTAGTACATGCGTTGGGTTAAGGTCACACAAGTTGTATGTGTTGTGTGAGCTTGGTCTTCTATATAAGAGCGAATTTCTAAGCAAGTTTATAATTTCTTCCTAAACTATATACAATCCCAACATGGAGTGGAGTTTTATGCCCACACTATTAGTAGCTCGGGCATCCTTTGCCTTTTGAAGGTTTCTCCACTTCCTACATAAAACAGAAAAAAATAAAAGCTTTTAATAACAGTCTCCGATCCTCCCGAGTCCGAACATAGCAGCCAGCAGACACCGGTTCATACGTTTGGTAAGAGTAACTCTTATAATAATTCTTATACTGCTTATTGATATATAATTAGATATACCATTCATTGCTATTTATTGCATGCATTTTGAATGATTTGTGTTTCCTTTTAGCATCTCCTTTTTACTAAGCGCACGTACTACTGACTTATGTAAACATGAGTCGGTATTGACTGCTCAGGTGTCAATAGTGTCTACGTGTACGAGGACGCTATTGTGACTGATAGTATTTCCGTCGCTGACTGATAGTGTGACTGATAGATTTCCGTCGGTATGTAAGCAAGGGTTAGTTATTGAGCTCAGGCGGCAGCGGCACCAATGTGTACTGTAGCTAGTAGTGATTCATTAGCTAGAGTATACCCAACGCTGACTTCTATACACGAGGTTAGTTTTGTTGACTCATGTGACATTAACACCTATGTAGACAAGGGTGTTATTGTGTCTAGTAACGACTTTCGAGCATACCTGTCCTGTTAATTCTGCATATCGAGGATGGAGATTTATTCGCCCTCCAGTAATTGTGTGTATGTATACTCACCTTCCTAAGTATTAGTAGCGAACTCCACGTGTTCCTACCCTACCCGTGATCCATACCGTATATTGAGAGATAACCGTTATAGTATCCGTCATTCCGTTATAGTATATGTAGTCTCAGCCCTACCGCTTGCTTGAGTATGATTGATTGCTTGTATATGCTTCGCGTACTTAAATGCTTATGTACATGCTTCTCACAGTTTCACCGTTTCGTTATTTTATCACCGCATTTTTAATGGTAATATACGAGCGCTAAATTCATTTGCACCGGTTTTTGATTATTAATATTGCGTTTGCACCGTTTGGTTTTCGTGTTTTATTTACTGTATATTATGATAACGGCCATAAAGACTAATATCATTTAAAGCTTATGTTTTGATTGATGATATTTGTATTTGTATATTAATATTTCCTTTTCTTTGTTTATATTTAGAAGAATAATACATAGGTTTGTTAAACCTTTAATGCTGCTTCACTTATTAGTGGATAAGTTTATTACAGCTTACCCGCAAGAACTTTATTTATCTACTGAATTTACTTGAGTCCTCATTAAGCTACTGAAGATCGAAGGACATCATCATCAGTTACAGAGCGCGGTGGCACTTTAAACGACCTGGCGCTCGAGCAACCTGTTTCCGAAGAACATTTGATTCTGTAACTATTATTGAGATATTGTTTGCGCCATACGCTAACGTCAGCAAAGTGCGTTTCAGATTATAATAATGCGCGAAATGGTGCATTCATCTTGAGCTAGCCTCTTTTTTAAGACATTTGTTGAAATTAAATTGTAATGTTAACTGCCCTGTTGGTATTTTTGTATCCACAAATCACTTCACTTTGGACGTTCACTGCCGGATTTTCACTATTTGTGCTTAACCTCAAGTGTGTTTGTTTAGCTTTTGTTAATTTCGTACCTGCTTTTCGTTTAAACGAAGTAGAAATTCATTGTGGTGGTTTTACTTAAAGCAAGTTGTTTGAATCATATTTTGGAGCAACTGGTTTGACCGCTTGACCCCGGCCAACGGTTTTACAATTAGTTTATAGAGTTTTTCTAGCGTTTCCTCTTGTTTTTAACTGGCTGTTTTAATCGCTGTCGGTTTCTGTCGAAAAACATTGAGCATTTCTACAACCGTTTCAGGAACTTCACACTCTTTTTAATTTTTTTTAATATTCTTATTTGTTGTCTATTGCCAGGACAATTATTTGCCGATCAAAATATTTTGTATAACGCCATTTATCAATATCACAATCTTTGCAAATTGTTAGGAAATTATACTCTTCTTTCCAGCATTCACCCGAAATTGACTTGAATTGTTGAAAACTCATATCGGTACCAACATGATTTTTGCAAATGTGTCCAAGATTTAGATCATCCTGAGAAAAAGGAACAATAAAGTTTCCATTATCGCGCCAAGTTGCTTTAGTATTGACGAATAGGTTTGTGCTAAATAGAAGGAATCGATATTGGTGTGACGACCCATTCTAAAATATTGTTTCATCCTATTTTGGCATTTACAGGAAACATCATCAAATATGAAAATCGAGTATGGTCGGGAATCACTAAGTGTCAAAATGTCAGCATTTTTGTTGCATGCAAAATATTTTATTTCTTTCAGACCTTTTATCACTCTTGCCAGAAATTGGTGTTTTTGGTTGATATAACGATTTCAAGAAGACATCGTAATCCATTTGGATCATATAATAAAGCAAACAGCGCAACCATCTTGTCCCCAGTCCTGTCAAAACCGGTTTTCTATTGTCTTTATACTACTTTATAATAAAAATTAACACTATGAATTCTATTTATTCTCATAAATATTACAATGTTTAAGAGATTCACCTTTTCTTGTAAATGCAATAGATCATAGTAAATAAGACGTTCATTTCTATTTCCAATTAAACAGAACTAATCTAGCATAAAAACAAAGTCATAAACATACCGTAGTATGTTAATGTTGCGTTGCCAAGATATTGTCAATGTAATGCATCTACTTTTGCTATATAAAAAAATTTAAAAATATAGCTGAGCCATATATTTATTAAGTATATCAATTATAGGAATATATTATATATAAAAGGAGTACCGTAAGATGGGGTGAATAGGGACATGGAGGTGAATAGTGACAAAACCAAAAGAAAGTAATTTAAATTTAGCGCTCAATTTTTTTTGTGTTTTGTTGCACACACTGCTAGTTTGGTTGATAAGGGTCCTGCCAAGACACAGCTGTTCCATTGAAACCAAATAATCATTTCTGATTGGGTATTTGAGAGAGCAAAGTTTTGATTACTTTATCATGTTTTTTTTTGATAGTGGTCAAATTCGGTGTGTCACAAACATTTTATAATATTTTACTAACTAATTGCACGTTTTCAAACATATTTTGGTGAGTAAATATCATTTATTAAATTTAAATTAAATTAAATGAAGACTTAGAAAATGAAGCCTCAAATTTTTGTAAAAATTGTACATTTTTTTAATACAAAGAGGTGAATAGGGTGAACGCTAAAATTGTATATTTATAATTTTTTTTTGTAGTTTGCAATGCCGAGACATTACAAAAGGGACGCACTGGCCAAGCCAAATCAACTTATTAACAAAGAAAAAATAACAAATGCTATTGAGGCGATAATGAGAGGAATGTCGTTACGAAAAGCTCAGGAAAAATTTTATGTTTCAAAATCTGCTTTGCACATATAACATGCATGGTGTGGAGTGGGCATTGGACTTTCTAAAAAGACATCAAGATACCCTATTCCAGCGATTTTGCCAAAATATTAAAAGGAGCCAACCGAAACTCTCCTCAACTACAATAAAAAATTATTTCAAACAGCTGGAGGAAACAAGTAAAGACCTCACCTTCAGATAAATTATGATGAATCCGCTTTATCTGATGGTCCCGGCAAGCGTAAAATGATATATAAAAGGGGATGCAAGTAGCCCGAGCACATAATGAATTCTAGCAAAGCTAGCATATCGGTTAGGTTTTCTGCTACAGCCTGGCGGACTTTGCTCCCCTGGTACCCAATTTATAAATCAAAACACGTATATGACTTGTGGACGGAGGTTGGTCCACTAGGAACCTTTTTCAGTAGAAGCAACAGTGGGTGGATAGATGTTCGGGCTGGATTAATTGGGATTTTTTGGTTTGGTTGAATGCTTTTTGTCCAAAAAGTTATAATGTTATAATGCCATAATGTGGACGCAATCCTGGAAATAAGCTGCTGATTGGTGACAATCTCAGTTCACATATCTGCTTTGAGGTAGAGCGCCAAGTTCTACAAACTCACAAATCAAATCAAAAAGTAAAGGCGACGTCTCCTTCTTCAGGCCGCTAAAAATGAACTGGAGGAAAGTTCTACAAACTCACAAATCAAAAAGTAACGGCAGTAACGCATCCTTTGACAAAAAATACTTCTCAATGCTTATGAAAAAATCATTAGACTTATTGAAACCTAATATGGAAAGGCTGATACAATCTGGTTATGAAGCAACAGGGATAACCAGATTGTCCCCACGCATTATTCTTGATCAATCTCTACAATATCCCTTCTTGATCAATATCCCTTAAACGCCCAGAAAGTGCTACAGAGCTTGCCACTCGAAAGCTCTGATATGGAAGCAGACAATACCGCTACCTTTAACGCTGATGACAGTTTGACAACTAGTTTGAAAGAAATGCGATCCGGGACAGCGAGTGGCAAGTTAAATAGGGAAATAAAAAATGAATAAAACTGCATGCTGGGCACAGTGTCACTGTGACTGATCTTAGAGAGAATGAAAGTTCATCAAGTGAGACAGAATTAGAAGAGGCGGGCCCAAGCCGGTTATCACAATCACCACAACTGAGGACTTTGCAGTTTCAACCCACCATTTTGAGGAGAAACTTCTTGAAAAAGAGGACTGGGTGATGGTAAAATCTTAGTATGACACGGCGGTCACATATTTTATTAGAAAGATTGTAGAGATTGATCAAGAATAATGCGTGGGGACATTTTTGAGACGATCGAGATATCTATAGACTTTAAACTGATTATAATAAGTCGTATATTGCCTTATTAGAAAGAGAACGGAAGTTGAATCTAAAAGAGGAAGTAGAATCTAGAAGCAACATACAAAAGCACTTGTGGAAAATAGTAAACAAGGAGACAGGCAGAAACAACAAATTAAGCCCAAAGGAAACAGGGAAACACCGTCTGCACAAGAATTGAATCAGCATTTCAGCACCACAGCGCGAGATTTACTACGCAACTTACTACCATTCAAGAAGACATTAAAGCAAGCAAGATAAATGTCAATGGTAAATCACTCTTTAAGAAAACCGACCACTGCTAAAGAAGTAAACGTCGTCATATAACAACCAATAGCCCACATTATAAATGCTTGCGTAGAGGAAGGAATTTTCCTGAAGAATTGAAGATTCACCAACACCAATCCAAAGTTCCGAAAGTGAAATCAGAAACTATAGACCTATATCTATACCCCCAGCCTTAAAAGTATTTGAGATGATAATTGCTGTTCGAATCGAGAATTTTTTACGTTAAATAGCTACATAAATCGGGAACAATATGGTTTCAGATTTGAGTACGGCACACGCAATCAGTTCAGTTATGAGCTTAATCACATCAAACCTAGAATAAAAATTAAATACATGTGAACCTGAGTTGTGTGATTTTACTAAGACCTTCGACTCTATGACACATAAAATACTTTTGAAGAAACTGGAGCACTTAGGTATCAGAAGAAGTCTACTCAAACGCATAAGATCATACCTTACCAATCGGATACAGAAGTTAAAATAGGGACAAAGCTCAATCAATTTGAATCAATAGATGTTTCATACTGGATTATTATGTCGAGCAATTCAATTGATTAACGATTGCAATAAACAATTCTCTAATAATAATTCATCAATTCAATGAGTAATCCTCTAATGTAATAAAAATTGACTAATCAAATCTAATGCAATCCTTCAACTAAATATAATTAATATTATAAAGCTTAAAATAAAAGCTGATAACTCGCGAAAATTCTTAAACATTCCGCTCAACGCGGAAGCATTACAAAAGGATATGTCGACGCGTATGGGAAAATTTCTTCAATCATTTTGACATTCAGGAAAGAGATCATAGCCACCTCACTATTTTATGTTTCACCGCTCTATGAGAATTGGCGGTGTCCTCTGCGATACAGATGTGTGTGTATGTGTAGCCCGCTAGCTTAATATTTCTGCACGATATTTCTTTTCCGAAAGTGATTTATTATTATTATTATTATTATTTTCTAACTGAAAATTATTTAACGTTTATTGATATATAACGTGTATTTTTACTAAACTATAAAATTAAATGGAAAACATTTGAAAATTGGTAGATAGGTGCTTATTTCGAGAAATTGATGATATTTTGAAAGATAAGAATTGACTTAAAAATAAAGGCAAGGTGGATACATGTTTCTGGCATTATGTTAGATTTCTTCAGCATCCTTTCGTAACCTGATTCAGCATCCTGGATTCAGCGCCTCCTGGATTCAGCATCCAGGAGGCGCTAGATATCACTACACCCGATTATGAGTCCGGCATTCTATCTTTGCGCTAATTCTTATCTTCCATAAAAATCATCAATCTTTCAAAATGAGCAGCTATTATAAATCTATTCTGACTTCTATGAAAATAAATACTATTCATATTTTTCATTGAAATATCGTCTTAGTACGTTAACTAACACTGGAGATGAATTACAGATATTATTAAGAGGTTGAACTTTGATTGTAAAAGTCTCGCTTTTAATTAAGATCACTGTAGAGACATCTTGGGCCATTTTTGAGGATGGTCCGCTGATCCTCAGATAAAAACGTAATTAAAGATATTAGTATACGAGAAGAACTTTGATTGTTAAAGTCCCTTGATTAGTCAATTTTTATTACATTAGAGGATTACTCATTGAATTGATGATTTATTAGAGAATTGGTTATTGCAATCGTTAATTAATTGAATTACTGGGATATAATAATCCAGTATCAAACATCTATTGATTCAAATTGATTAAGCTTTGTCCCTATTTTAACTCTTTGTGTCCGATTGTAAGGTATGATCTTATGCGTTTGAGTATAAGGGCTCCAGTTTCTTCAAAAGTATCTTATGTGTCATACAGTCGAAGGACTTAGTAGAATCACACAACTCAAGTTCACTTGTATTTTATTTTTATTCTAGTTTTGATGTGATTAAGCTCATAACTGAACTGATTTCGTGTGCCGTCGTCAAATCTGAAACCATATTGTTCCCGATTTAAGAAGCTATTTAACGTAAAAAATTCTCGATTCGAACAGCAATTATCATCTCAAATACTTTTGATAAGGCTAGGAGTAAAATGTTAAGACACTTTAATAATTCATCTGAATTTGTTAAAGGTGCTGTTTCGTCCAAATGCATTATATAACTAATAAAATTTGCAGTGTGTAACGTATTTTTAGATATATACAGGTATAGTTTAAATTGAAAATCAGAAATTGACTTCACTGAATGGAAAATCAGAAATTGAATACCGAAGGCAATAACGCAAAGATAGATTTCCGGACTCATAATCCAGTGTAGTGATATCTAGCACGTGACGAAAGATATCGCGAAGCCAGAAACACGTGTCCACCATGCCTTCATTTTTAAGTCAATTCTTATCTTACAAAAAAATCATCAATTTTTCTAAATAAGAACCTATCTATTAAAAATCTAGTCTTACTTCTATAAAAGTAAATACTACTCATATTCTTCATTTGAAAATAAACATTTATGAGTAACAATGTTCCTTGCAAACGCAGTTTGTCCTCGGTCATGTGAGTTACCTCCTTTATGAAGCATAGTCAATTCCATACACTTCTACAATGTAATGAGAACATTGTCTAGTTTTTTCGTTATTTTAATCCATGCTTTATACGCTGCTGCAATGAGTTCATCAATACTCTTTGTGTTGTAATAATTGAATGGTTATTTGGTGGCTGACAAATCATTCTTATGTTCCACCCATTTTCAGTACCGGCGCGAACAACTTCCTCATCATCAACACTGAAATGTGGTTTAGCATTATCTTGCTGGATTTCGATTGGCATGGTTCTACTACAAATAGCCCATTTTTTTTATTGCGGGGATTACTCTCTCTGTAATTGTTCGAATGTAGGCTCATCGAGTATCTTCGACGTGTATCGTCACTAACATACCATGTTAACGATTTATTGAGTTTCTTTTTGCTGGTTCTTGCACCACTAAAGGCCAAATACGATTTTTCTCATTAAAATCTGAGTTTCGAGGAGGATCGTACCGTGGTCGTGCAACAGCGGCAAGGAACATAACTTTGGTGAAAAGAATTTTACTTTTGCAATATCGAATTAGTATTTTCTCATCAGGAGCAACATAAAAGTTAATTTCCACTTTCTTTAAGTAAAAGGATTTTTCGTCAACATGAATGTATTCCACCATTTCTCTATATTTCATTTTATGAATCGGACAACATACTGAAAGCATAGTTTAAACTGCACTTCTTGTTCTCATCTTGCAAGAAAGGTTTTAAGGTACTGGAAACTCTCTTTTTTTACACCATCTTCTTTTAAAAGAGATGCATTGCTTCTAGCGACTCACCAATTTTGGTACACAGATCACGAAGTGTTTATTTTTGTATTAGTGCAATTTAACGCACTTTATTAAAGATTAATTCCAGAGTTTTACGTTTTCTTTCTGAATTTCATTTTTTCTTCGATTCCACATTAGCTATTGAAGATCAGAAACCATAACATGTTTTTGCTCTATTCCAAATGCGATTAATGGTTTTTGAGGAAACGTGAAATCCGAACTGATACGTTTAACGGTACCATATTCTAGTTTACCGTTGTGGAAGGATTTGAGCAAAGACTGTAGCTGGCCGCTATTCAAATTTTGGTTTTTTCAGTTTTTGAGTAGTTTTTGACATGACGCCCGTAATAATTAACCTTAAACTTCAGTGGGTAAAAAACCAAACTAACAGTCGTTATAAAATTTAACTGTTCACTTCAAGAACTATTTTGACAAATGTCACAAATGTCTACTCTGACAAATCTAATTTTTAACTTCCAGCGGCTACCAGATTCACTTCCTCCATTTTTAATTTAAATAAATAACTACTGATATATTTAAATTCATTATTTGAATAATCCATAAGAAAACTATAATGGGACACTTATTTTGGAACAGAGGGGTATTATATATAAGAAGTAATAACTTACCTCAAAATAGTCTTTGACAACTGTACAAGAATCTAGAAACGCTTGCGCCAATGGTTCCACAATACAATAGCTCACATGTTGATCAAAATCGCGTTCTAATCGTAAGAAGGCTTTCCCTAACAAGTGCGGCTCATCTTGGTAATATTTAACTGCTTCTAATAACGTTCTGAAAGTATAATATTTAATATTTACTTATTAAGTAAAAGAACTAATTTAATAGGAACTAAAAGAAACACAAACTGAAAAAAAAAATTAAAATAAACAATAAATTCCATAGATTGAGATTATAAGAGGAATGATTGCGATAGAAAATGCTTGAGAAAGAGAATATGTGGTCATTGGGATATGCGGATGATGTGTATGTATGACAAAACGAGAGAAGAAATGGTAGAAAGTGTGAATAAGTAATGGTGAAAAGAGGTTTACAAGTGAATGCGGGAAAAACGAAAATGATGGTGTGTAAGAGAGGAAAGGGGAGAAGCAATAAAAAAGACAAGTTTGAGTTAGGAGGACTCAACTTATTCCACCCCATCACTCTCCAACTTATAACATCCATACCTCTCCAACCGCTCCACTCGTATCAAAGTAGGAGACGAGTTATCTAGGGAAATGCATCCTTTAGCCGGTGTTCCACAAGGCTCTGTGCTTGCCCCACTACTCTACATTGCATATTGCTATGATATGCCTCA
>WYDF02027536.1:0-12931 GCA_009867245.2 Adranes taylori
GGAGAGAGGGAGGGAGAGAGAGAGAGAGAGAGAGAGAGAGAGAGAGAGAGAGAGAGAGCTTGGTAGAATTTTCAATTATATAATGAAATCGATCGTGCTGCCCTCAAACGGGACACCTGACGTACTAAAGCTCGCTCCATCCCACTCTAACTTATTGAAGCCTATTTAAATAGTATTTTCTATGTGCTTTCTCTAACAACTAGACGTAGTCTAAGTTAATTTTTTCCCTGACCACAGCCCCGCGACCATCTTAATGCTAATAGCCCCGAACTATGCACGTGTGTTTAGTCACACGTGCTAAGTGCTACTTCACGATCTACTAAAGGTTTAAGGAAAGTGAATGTATCTAAATCGTTCGTTTGGCAAAGCTATATTTTAAAAAGTTTAAAGAAAGTGAATTTATTTAACATCTTTCTTTTGGCGTTACAATATGACCGAGTTTCAATATGGCGATCTGGTACAAGATTGTTAGAAATAAACTTGTGAAAAGGTACTTAATTTTTCTTCCAGATTTTACTAATAGCTTTTAAGTGTTTACGAATTGAACTAGTTTTTGTGGGCAGTTTTTCTTTGATTTCCCATGATTCTTTTCGAATTTTGGTTCTTTGTGTTTTTCTGGTGCGGTGACGAGATTTGCTCAGGCGTTTTTACATAATTGTTTTATGCAATTAATTGGAAAATTTTATGAGGCCCTTTGGATGTTATTGCCGATCACGTTGTTGAGCTGGTTTTTGCTTCAGCGGGTTCTGAAATCTTCCTAGTTAAGCTAAGAGTTCCAGTTATCCTTTGAGTGCTGATTCGGGTGCTATTTACTCAAAGTGGTATTCGTTCCAATTTGAGTGAAATAGTTCAACTTAATAATTGTTGGACTAGTGGATGAATGTAAATGAATGTGAATGAATGTACATATATATCTAGATTTTTCTTTGGTTAAGGCAATTAAATCCGTTTGGTCACAATCGGTTACGTTTCCACAAAAATTATATTTATTGATAACACAACAAAGAGCAAAGCTTTGGTTGCCCAACTCTTTCTTCACAAAATTAATAATGCAAATAAGTTCAGGTGCCCTTAATAATTTTTGCTCTAATTAATATCCTCATACGTCCCAAAACAATCATTTTCTCAATTACAATATCCCCTGAGATGAACACCCCTATGTATCATAACATCTTTGTCATATACCTTATAGTCTTTTTGTACAATATAGCGCTATATATTTACTAAGCCAATATTTGGTCTCCTCTAATTCTAAATATATTCAATGTTATATTCAAAACAATTTGAGAAGTGAAGAAAACTAGCGTGAAGCGTCAATTTAATGATGCCCACTGAAGGTGTAAACAAAAATGTATTAAATAGAAAAATTAATCTCACAATGGAAAGAGAGGTGAAACAGGGTGACGGGCTTAGTCCTCTACTCTATAATATTCATGGACCTAGTTATCAAACAATGTAAGAGGCGAACTAGTAAATGCAAAGTAGGAAACTTCAAGGTGAGACCAGTATGGATAAAAGCACTAGTATACGCAGATGATATCGTTCTTCAGGCGAAAGACAGAGATAAACGGAATGGGGATGCGCATTCAAGCCCAGAGGGATGGAAATCAATGCTAGTAAGAGCAAAGTTATGCACCTCATCAGAAAGTAACAAAAAATCCTAAATCGACTGGCAGATCTTAGGATGCGATCTTAGAACAGGTTCAGCTGTTTAAATATCTGGGCAGTACCATAACATCAGAAGGGAAAGTGGATTCCAAAATAAATCATAGGATCCATAAAGCTAACAATCTATACTATAATATCATTAATACCATTATAGGAAAGAGCGAAGTTAGCAGGAAAACAATAATGAGAATATATAAGTCAGTAAATCTCCCAACGCTGATGTACGGATCTGAAAGCTGGTCGTTACAAAAAAATTTGAACCCACGGAAATGAGGTTCTTACGTAAAACTAATGGAATGACAAGAAGAATATGGTGAGGAAGACGAGGATAAAGAAACAGTGCCTCAACAAAGAATCAGTGATTGGTTTCATAGAAAAGAAAGAACTTGGATGGTGAGGACACCTAATTAGAATGGAAGGAGAAAGGAAGCCCAAACAAGTGTTTTAGGCCGGAGGGGAAGGAGAGGAAGGGGACGATCGAAGTTGAAATAGGACAACTAGGTTTTTGACCTTGTATGGAGGAGGGGAAATACTCCATTGGAATTAAGAAGATTATCAATGGACCCGACGCCTGCGAGGGTATAAGGGAAAAGCGGAAGAAGAAGAAGAAAAATTAATAATCAAAATTTAAGAAAGAACACGTCACATGAAATATCTCCTTTTATTTATGAAGACACGCCCGACATCATTTTACTCGATTGTTGGTTGGAATAACGGAATTGTTCAGTTACGGAATTGCTAGAGTGATATAGGTTTGTTTCGTATAAAACGAATTATTTTGCGGCTTATAATAGACATAATATAATAGAATATAGAAAATAAAAAAACTCACGATTTTAGTCGTTGTGTCGACGTCTCTTTGGACCAGCCATGCTCTGTTTCCGACTTTTCCGTGCATGAGCTCTTTTTCAAAGATGGAAATTCCTGGACTTTTGGCTTTTCTTCTCTGGATCATCTCTGTGCAACATCCAGCAATTGTCCGCCCTCATTGTAGTATTCCATCTTCTTTGGTAACGCTTTTCCATTTTTTTAATGTCCTGATGGAATCTCTCGCCCATCTCTTCACTAACAGCACCCAGATGCTCAGGAAAGTAGTCCAAATGTGAATGTAGGAAATGAACCTTTAAACTCATGGAACAGCCTAAATTTTGGAACTTCTGCAGCATAGTCTCAACGCTAGACTTGAAATTCGGATCCTTCTTGTTGCCCAGAAACTTGGTTACTACGCCTTTAAAGGCGACCCAGGCTTCTTTTTCAGCAACTTCCATTTCTTTTTCAAAATTTCCATCTTTGCAAAGTTGTCTAATGTCCGGACCCGTAAAGACACCCTCTTTTAGTTTTACGGTTGACAAGGCTGGAAATTTGTTACAAATGTACTGGAAACATTTACAATCGTTTAGTATGGCATTCACAAATTGCTTCATCAAGCCTAATTTAATATGTAGAGGTGGAAGGAGAATTTTCATCGCGGAGAATCAAACACATTGACAGCTAGCTGAGATGTACTAGACGTTTAATGACGAAAGTGCTGTTATCTGCCGGTTTATGATGTCAACGATTCGTTTTCATCATAAACCGACAGATGGCAGCATTTCCTGTGTATTTGAATCTGTAAGTACGTCTTATATTTGTGATTGTTTTTCGATATATAAAACATTTTGACAAATTACAATTTGCAAAAAATTCTGACGTGATAGAAAGAAACTAAGATCAGTTTTGGATTCAGCGTACAAATATACATAAGAATCCATCATCAAAACTTGTAAAACATAATACAACCGTAAAAATGCAGGCCTGTGAGAATAGTAAGTACAAAGTAGTGAACTAAAGATAATTTGATTTCTGATATTATTTTGTTCTTCTGATTGGATTTTGGCTTTTCTTCTGCTACTCCAGGGCGTCGGTAAAATAAAATGGTTCAACGATGAATGGTTAGCGAAGATATTATAGGCTGTTTAGCATGACAAAGATAGAAATACGTATTTGATGTAGTGAGATAAATTGTTGAATATACGATGTAATTTTTGGCGGAAGAACATGTTGATGCTTATGAAGGATTTATTTGCTGTCTTCGAAGTAGTATTGGAAATATCGTCCCTGGTGAGCTTCCCGTGTCTCTGGAGTTTTATATATGTCACTCTCGTTGTCTCGAATCGTTGGGCGATTGGTTTCCCTCTTCCTCTGACGGTTGACCTCCTCGCTTTCTCATAGACGAAGTAGTTGTCAAGGAAGGGTTTATAAAATATTTGTGCGATTGAATGAAATGAGTAAGAAGATGATAATAAGAGAACGAAAGATTTAGCAGAAAATTGCTGGCCAATTCTTAAAATTTTCCACTTCAACGTTGTTTGTATGTAAGTTTGTGTATATTAAGATATACAAGATATATATTAAGATGTTATATTTGGAATTATTCGCATTTCTGTGTATATAGCGAATAATTAAAAATATAACATCTTAATATCTGCAAACTTACATACAATCAACGTTGAAATAGAAAATTATAAGAATTGGTTGTCGTGGGATACATAGCGTAATAGTTGTGTATCGGATTTGTAGTTCGATACAATGAGACCTTGCGCCTATGTTTGGAATAAGAAAAGGTGTTGATAACAGCTAAAACTCTATGCTAGAAACAAGTGTCCACCTTGCCTCAATTTTTACAACTAATTCTTATAATATCCCTTTCATCACAATTTTATAAATTAACACCTACTTACTTGTATTTATAAAATTCACTAATTGCAAAGAGATTATAAGAAAATAGAATTATAGGGTTTTATGCTAATTGTAGAGTTTAATTATTTCTTATTCACCTAACGTTTGTTACATATTACTATAGCTTTTTATGATCTACATTGAGTGTAAAACTTGTTTTCCAGCTGATTTTTGTTTTTCTCCTACTTTACTTGACTATTTACTGAAGTATATACTTTTCGATCGTACAAGTATGTTATTTATGGCGCTTCGAATCGGTGTTAGGCCTGGACGGCGAAAATAGGTCGATGTAAAATAAAATTGGACGAAGAATTCTCTATGCAAATATTAATAAATTAAATAAATTTACAAGTGTAAATTAGTTATTATGCAAGATTAATATTTTAAGGAGTTGGCTGAAACTTAGTTACATCAATACAAGTGCGTCTTGGTATATAATCTCTAATTTCTAACTTTAGCGAAAAAATCTCAAATTTTAGTTAGTGGGTAAAAGTCCAAGTCTGGCCTAAATTTTCATTAATTTCTTCATATTACGTATTTTATTAAACTTTCACCGTTATAACTTTTAATAAAATATTTATTTAAACAAGCAAGAGCTATGAAATGAACAGTTTAGCATTAACCATATTGTATACAGTTCATTGTAATTGATTTTCAAATTTCCAATTACTAGCTTTAATTGAATACATCATTAATTACTTTTATTGACCCACGCACTGCTTTCAAATTGAGTCAATGTTATTAACACAAACACAAATAACATTGAAATTTCAGACTTAGTCCCATAACACAGTAAAGCGTGTTATTTCTAGGTATTATTTTTAAGTATTACAAGGGTTGTTTTTTTAATATTGTATATAAGAATGCATCAATGAAATGTTGCCACCATCATGCTTGTCAATTGATTTTAATGTATGATTAGGTTGGGTGGTGAGCAGATTCATTCTGTTGGAATTGTTGGATACCTAGTTTGGTACTATAGAAATTATAAAATGCACAAGATCGATAAAATGCCCAAGGTTGCTATTTAACATATCTCGGAGTTTCTTAGCTTTGTTGTTGGATGCTTTGATTACTCAAAAAGTCAAGTTATGTTAGATTAGGTTGATATATGTCAGATTAGATTGGTACTTAGCTTGAATAATTGTTATTGCTCAGAATAAAATAAATGTACTGATAAATATTCAGCTTCTTTAGACAAATTAAAATATAAATATTCAACTCACATTGATAGATCAGACATTTTGAACGCGATTATTTTAAGCAATTTTCTTGAGTCTTGCACAAGTTGTGATTACATTAAAAACTAACAAAAATTAGCGTGTCCGCTCCCAAACAATTTCTTATATATCTTTCTGGTATAAAAAAATACCTCTGCTGGGAAACGAGAAGGCGCGGTTATGTTTTGTTCTCTACGGCAACTTCATGTAACTATTTTTTACAAATTAGATGCCTATTTTCTATCTTTTTTCAAATTCGCGAAGAATATAGAATTTGTAACAGACAATCTACAGTCATTTAGCCGAGTCTATACGGACATACGCGAAAGATTTGGGTTACACTTGTTCCGTTACTCAGCTGAACGCTTACCTCGTCATGTATCAGAATTCTATTAATAGAATATTTTTTCATACTTCCCTAGAGAATGAGTTAATTTCATTTAGAACAAATTTAGCTAGACTTTGTTGATATACCAATGTCAATCGTTTAAACATAATGCCCTTTAATAATTAAACTATTAAAAATATATGCAGTATGATCTTAAGAATTTAATACGTCAATTCATTCTTATTGCTACAATGTCGACGTCGAGACGAGTATTAACGATCACAATTGCAGATTCCTAAATGGTCCGGATGGATTCCTCAAAATTTGCTACAGAATATGATGCATTTTCTCCGAGGAAGATATTCACTTTTTGCTGAAAATACAAATTGGCTAGCTTTGTCCAAAACACCCTAGTTAAATTGGCTAGCTTTGACTTGGGTGTTGGTTGAATAACCTCATGCCAGTATTCCTCTGTTGAGTACTATTTAACCTGAAAAACGGCACATCGTGCGGATGTAGTTTGATTCTTGCTCCGTTGTTCTGCTTTTATATATGTACCTTTGTGCTTCAATGGTAGGTATATTATGTTTTTTAAAGAGCTTACAGTGAAATCTGCTGAAAACTCCTTCAATTGCTCGTAAATTGCGCTTTTGTATCTTGAGAACACTTTCAATACGGGCTGATTCTACCCAAGCCTCGATGATGTAGGTCTTTCTGATCGGAACAAGGAATAGTTTACAGTTACTGCTGTCTCCGCGTTGACAATTTGGTAAATTCTTCTGATGACATATACTGTTTTGGATAGTCTCTTGCGTAGCCGCTTAATATGTGGTTCCCATGTCAATCTTGTATCCATTGTTATACCTAAAAGTGTGTCTTTTAGCGGCTAATGTTATTCTCGGGTTGTTGTGTGAAGAAGTACACGTAATTCTCAACGTGTCATTAATTACCAACCTATTTTCGGAGAACTAATTGCGCGCGATATCGTCATTTGAGCATTTAGTTCTGCGATGTACTTGCCCTCTACTTCTAGCGATGTGTCAATGGCGTAGAGGACAGTGTGGTTATTTATAATGAATAATAGGGGTCTAAGTATCGAACCTTGGGGAATACCAACTTCTCTTGATTCAAATTGGCTGGGCTTTGTTCTTACTTTAACTTTTTGTTGCCAGAATGATCTTATGAGTTTGAGTTGATTTCTCCTGATACCATAATGCACCAGCTTCTTCAAAAGTATCTTATGCGACACACACTTTTCCTAGCCTAATTTGGCGTTTAAGTCACTCATGGCTCTTGTTATTTCATTCATTTTGTTTTGTTTTATTAGAGTTTCCAGTTGCTTATAGAATTCTTCACTCAGTGTTTCTTCCATTGTTGCTGTTGGGGCATACATATATTCAATATAGATGTCTAATGGGAAAGCGTACAGTTTAAGTATAATTATTCTGGGTATAAATAATTTCACGGCTGTCTTTATATTCTTATTTATGATTATTCCTACTCCATTTCTATGTTCTGAATCGTCGTTGCTTGAGTAGTATAATGTATGTATTACGCATGTTACAGCTTCAGCCCATTGTGTTTTGCTTCAGCCCATAATATTTGCGTTTAGCCTTTTTAGTTCATGAACAACGTTGTGGATTTTTCCAAGCAAATTGTCTGCATTAAGAATGTACATTTGCTTGGCTTCAATGTCAAGTGTGCTTGTTCCAATCTCTGAAACAAGCGTTCTAGTTTGTCTAAATGTTCCTCAAAATTCTTAGAAAAAATAATAATGTCATCTAGTTAAGTTAAGATTTCTTTCCACTTTATTCCCTCGAAGACTTTGTCCGATAATAATTGAAAAGTATTGGGTAGTACTAAAGTAAATGTAGTACATGTACTGAAATGTACCATTATGCGTGATGAAATTGCTGTTTTCTTTCATTTTTACTCGCGAATACCTACTTAGCATGTCCAAAGCGGAAAATTTTTTGTTTCCATGTAAAAAACTTAATATATCGGCCAGCAATGGTAAAGGCCGATTTGTTCTCCTTATAATCTTGTTTATACGGCGATAATCCACACATAATCGCATTTCGTTATTTTGTTTTCTTACAAACGCTGCAGGGCTTGCCCCAGAACTGGAACTGACTTGTCTTGTACTTGTTCCTGTATGATTTCTCTTTCCGTTTTGTACATATTACCCATATTTTTCAAAGCCTAACATTCAATACATACTCCTAACATTCCATGTGGATATTTTGAACCAGCCGGGGATTCTTTGTACCGTCTGCCTATTTAAGGGCTAACGGGGACTAAGGGACTTTTCTCATTGGTGTATCGTAGCCGATTAAATCATACTGATCTTCGCCTGTGCGTATCTGATACAGGGCCCTTGTAGTCCCACTGACTTCTACCTGTGGTCAGTTCTGAAGAACCAGCTACCATACTCCAGTTTGTTTTACATTATTCCTAAACCAGGATAGCCACTTACGCCAGATTTGCCATTCGGATGTCCGTTTTTTCCTGTTGCTTTTGTTGTTGTGGTCGTCACTCGTAACCCTACTAGCCTCCTGACTCAGAAAGCTTAGAAGATTGACTCAATTCCTCTGGTAGAACCCTTCCGGTTGTTTCTATCCGCTACTCGATCAAAGGACTATAGAAACTGCAGCTTATTAACGTAGAAACTGAATTTTTCGCAAAATTAGAAACGTATTTCCGCCATATTGAATTTAGCAAAAAAAATGACAAAAACGTCTGGGCGCAAAACTCATGTGGACCAAATTTCATTCCAATTGGTTTAGTTTAGGAGTAGTGCTTGAGGACCATACGTACAAAATTACACCTTCACGCAAACGCACACGCACACACACACACATACACACACACACACACAAACACATCCACACATTTTTAAAATCCACTTTTTTCGACCCCCAAAACGTGCTTATCCATCAAAATCTGGGAGTCGACAATTTTCAATATGAAAGATAGAAATGTGTTTAATAAGGAAATTAAAAAAAAAAATCTGTTGATAGAACGAGATTTTTTCCATTTTGTTTAAAAACGAAAGAAATTATATTTCATCTCAATATCCGTACTTGACTACTGATTACATTTTGAAGAGTTGTTTGACCTCTGACCCTCACAGCTTTATACTATGATACAGACATTGTACTTTAAAATTCTTTTATCAGCGGATTTTTATGTTTTGCATATAAATTGTTTCATTCCATCTTTCTTTCGCATTATGGAAAATTAGAAATGAAAGGAAATATGTATTTATGTAAGTAAAATCTCTTTGTGCACATTCATATATATATATAAATATATATAGGTGCTAAAGTTACGTTTACATTAAAGCAAAACACGTTCTACATTTGAAATATAAGAGAAATTACAAAACAATTAAGTTGAAGATTTTATATAATAAATTTTGGACTTTAATTACGTCATTAGAAAAGAAGTTTAGTTATGTCTGACTAAATATAAAGTCCTTAGTTATTTTTTAGTCATAAACAAGTATGAGCTTTGTATAGGCTTTTTTTATTGTCGTTAATAAATACTGGTAAATAGTGTAATAACTAAATTTAGAATAGCGTGTGCTAGATTAATTGAAACGCGCTGCGTAACGTCTAAATAAGAAATCTCGTTTATTTGTACTAATAAACCATTTCACGGTGAATTTAACGGAATCACATTGGAATAGCCGCAGAAAATGGTGGAATCATAAAACGGATGTTAGTACGAATGTAATTCTGATAGTCATCAGAACTACACAAGTGTTCAAAAGTTGAGGCCAGCCGGAACAGAATTAAATATTAGTTCCAAGATTTGAAACTTAGCAGATTGCCAGATTTTATATAACAGTTTTTTCGACTTTACTAAAATTTGTAGCCGCTTGTACATAATGATAATTGACTTAAAAAAACTTTTAAAGCAAATGAATAAATTAATTGCACTTGTTACGTTGTTGTTTCATTCAATTATTGAAACACTTAAGTAAAACCAGCTTAATTTGGTACATATGTTGTATTGGCTCTTGACGCCTTAGTACGTCTCTTGTATTGAAATTGCTGCAATTCGTTCATACACAATTTAAAGAGGGGCTCATAAGGAATATTTTTTCATATAAAAGATGTTTCTTGATAAAATTTCTTGCTCAAAAAATTAAAATAAGTGTCGATTTTTGTCTATCTGTTTGTATGTACGGATGTACGAGTATGTTCAAGAATTTCTCCTTTCCTATGAATTTCCTAAGAATTCCTATGGGACCGATTTGGATGCAATTGGGTGACAGGTGACAGATTCCGAATCCGCAGAAATGCTTTTTTAATTATTTTTATGAATCTACTATGGCGGATAGGAGCCATTTTTCTTGTTCAGAAATTTCGTATTCAAACTAGGATACTGAAATTTTGCACACATATAGCACGTTGTATTATGCGTCGAATAAAGAAAGTCGGATATTGCCAAATTGTATAGGAATCGGTGTTGCCATGTTTGAAGTTTAACAAACTTTTTGAAATATCTCAGGAATGAATATCTCAGGAAGTTCCTTTAATACTTAAGCGATTCGACGAGTTTAAAAAAGTCGCACACTACAGCACCGAAGTAATTTGACCTTGAAAAAAAGTGTACTACCCTAAATAACTCGGTTCCTATAAAAGGTGGAAAAATGGAACTTGGGGAACTTATGTAAGACCAGGGGACCTCAATTTAGCGTCCGTGAATAGTTGAATATACTAAACCGATTTTGAGCAATAATTTTTTTTCAAAAATTTTTTAGTAACAACCTGTATATATTTTTTATAATTTGGTATCCATTGTTATTTGCTTTGTAATGATACCACATATGTTGGGTCTCCACTCTTATAGTTCCAAATATATAGGCCATAATAACTTTAAAACTTCTTCATTTGTTATATGGAAACTAGATGATAATCCATCGTAAAACGACTATCCATTACCAGGTCATATTTTACTTACCCAATTGGGTTATTTGACCCCTACCGGCGTTTTTCGAAATTCACACAGAGTAAAGTATAAAATTAAGTTATATAATATAATCTAACACAATCTAACATAATATAAATACATATATATATATATATATATATATATAGAAAAGAGGGTGTATGTATGTTACCTATGGGTTTCTAAACCGCTCAACTGATTTACATCAAATTTTCAGGAAAACTTTAACATAGCACTTTGGTGTAAATTTGGAACACGGGAACATATTTTTGAAATTTTGACACTACGTTGCATTCCAATACGCGCGTGTTTTTATATACTTAAAGCGGGAACACGGGAATACGGGAACAGATATTCTTGAAATGTTGTTACGCCATATTCTTGATCGCGGCAATTAAGGCCATAATTCACACGGTAATACGGGAATACGAAAATACGGTAATATGGGAATACGGGAATATGGGAATACAGGAACACGGGAATACTGGAACACGGGAACACATTCTTGAATGTTGATATGCATATCGCTGGTCGGAAATTAGACCATGTCGCCGGCCGCGGCAAAGCCGGCCTCAGGTTCATTTCATATCAGACTGAACCACAGCGAAGCGACGCCGGGGTTAGCTAATCTTATATATAAACATTAACTTCCCTGTGTTTGTCCTCGCAAAACTCGAAAACTACTCGACCGATTGACTTGAAATTTGTACTTAACGTTACATTTACTCCAAATACGAAGAACATGTAATGATTATGCGGGAAAACGGGAATACAGGGACACGGGAATTGTATACTTAATCTGGTAACACAGGAGTGCGGGAATACTGGAGAAGGGAAAGAGGAAACACATATTCTTCAAATTTTGTTAGGCCATATCGCTGGTCACGGCAAAGCCGAGACTGTGATGCGAGAACACGGAGATCAAAACAGACCAAATCAGTTCAAAAGAGATGAAATAAGTAAAAATGAAATCAAATCAGTTTAAATGAGATCAAATCAAATCAAAGCAGATCAAATCAGAACAAACAATATCAAATTATTTCAAATCAGATCATATCAGATGAAATCAGAACAAATCAAATCAAATTAGTTCAGATCAGATCAAATCAGTTCAACTCTGATCAAATCTGATCAAGTCAGATCAATTCAGATCAAATCAGTTCAAATCAGTTCAAATGAGATCAAATCAGTTCAAATTAGATCAAATCAGACCAAATGAGCTTAAATCAGATCAAATCAGTTCATTCCCAGATTAAACAACCGATAAAATTATAGTAGGTCCTGCACGCCAACTGCTGTTTTAGACATTACTCCAAAAAAGAGCTAAGAGTGGCCATAGGCCGCGGCAACGCGACGAGCGAAGCTGTCCGCGCCATAGCGAGTACGGGAACGGGGGGATTAATGGCTAGGTGATTTTTAGGTCATGCAAGTTTTATTTAATTGACCTTAAACAACTTTTGTGTTAATTGAATCTACGAGTTATAAGGTGACAGTCAAAATTAAACGTTTCAACTTTTGTTCTATGCCGGATATAACAAAACGTAGGACTTCAAGAATATGAAAGATGGGGTGCCAATCACGTCCACGAATTTTTTAATTATTGTTATTGACGAAATATTCTGAACAACTGATCTATAATGAAACGTCCAGCATAACGTCTAATTTAAGTCGTATTTAATAAAACCTCAGGTTTATATATCAAACTTAAAACTGCATAATTATATACAAATAATCAGAATGTTTGTCATTACTTTGCATTTAGTTTAGATCTTTAATCATTTATTCTAATTGTTTTCTGCTGATGCCGCTTTTAGCGCGTGCTAGTTTTATTCAAAGATTAACTTTGTATAATAATATAAAATTGCAAAGTAAGACCGCTAACGTAACATATCTTGTTTTGATATACTAACATGTGAATTTGATCAACATGCAATCGATATGTGTATGTTACCTAGAGTATTCTAATTACATCACTTTATACAGTGATTGTTTTTAAAACATATGTACTACTTTATTTTTCAGGATGTTAGATAACTCA
>WYDF02027547.1:0-12931 GCA_009867245.2 Adranes taylori
TAATTTTATAAACAAAAGATGAGAACGAATGTAGTATAAATAAAAACACGTCCGTTTTTTTATAGAATGCAAATAACAAATGATGCTGACGATGCGAGTGATCGACGAGTGGTGATCACATGTTAAAACATAAATATGTTTGCTTTAACTGGTACGTCACTTTTGTCAAGTTTGTTCACGTTTGTAGTATGTTTAAAAAAGACTATGCGACGGAAATTTTATAATTTCTTTGAAAACGCGTATATATCGCATACACTGTCAATCCGCGTGCAATGGGTTTCAAACACTTGCAGTACGCGGTAAACGCTTACGTATGGTCACCTTTATTGCTAATTAAGTCATTTTAAGATATTTGTTGCAATTATAAATTGTTCCTGTTGATATTAAGTACCTATTATTTCAAGAAGTAAATATTTGTGTAAAAATGAGATGAGTTGTGGAGTAAAACAAGGTGTAATAAGTAGTAACACAATAGATTAAGACAAGGAGTAACACAAATCATCATAACATTTAAAAAAATAAATTTTTAATTTATTTTTCTTTTCAAAATTATATTCTTCTTAATTAAAAAAAATTATTTGTTTTTTTAAACTTTTTTTAATTCCATTTTTTTTAATTCAATGTTCTAAAAATTAATTTTTTTTACATTGGAAAAAAATTTCTTAGAAACAGTTATTAAATCCGATTTTGTCAAAACATTTTAAATCTGATTTTTTAAAACATTTTTTTAATCGTGATTTTTAAAAAATCGGGTTTAACAAAATGTTTTTTTTTTAATTAAGAGAAATTAATTTATTTTTTATACGAAAATATTAGTAGTTATTTTTACAAATTGAATTTTAAATAATTTTATGTTTTTAAAAAAATATTTATGATTCAACAAAATGAAATTATGTTGTGCAGTCGTAGTCAGAAAATTGATCTTTTTACTCCATTACTTTTTGATTCATTACTTTTTAGAGGCGATTTTTCAAAAATCCGATTTTTTAAGGTTTTTTTTTTTAATTTTTTTTAATGATTTGCCCAAATTCATCTTACCATTAAAAAATATATAATAAAATAGAAATTTCACAAAGAAACTAAGATTTTGAAATATACAATATTCTAAAAGTCATTATAAATATTTCTTTGAACATGAATTTAAAAAAAAATTCTATTTACAAAAATAATTACAATATTTTACTATAAAAGCAATAAATTAATTTTTCTTTTAAAATTAAAGTATTTTAAAAGATATCTTTAGAAACACATTTTTAAAAACATTTTTTAAATTGGTTTTTTTATTTAAAATCTTTTAGAAACATTTTTTACACCCAATTTTTTAAAAACAGTTTTATACCCAATTTTTGAAAAATCGAGTTTTTCATTTTTCTTAATTTTTTTTTTAATATTTTTTTGGGGCATTTTTTTAAACCCGATATTTAAAAACAATTTTTAAACCACATTTATTAAAAAATCGGGTTTAAAAATATATGTTTTAAAACTAAGAGCAATTGAATGTTCATAAGATTTAATTTAACCCAATTTTTTTTAAATCGGATTTAAAAAAATTTATTTTTTTCATTATGAATTTAATTTTTAGAAAGATTAAGTAATAAATTTTTTTATACTAAAATATTTGTAATTATTTCTATAAATTGAAATAAAAAAAATTTTGTTTTTAAAGAATATTTAGAATGATTTGTAGAATAGCATATTTAAAAAGATTTGGTTTTTTTACAAAAATTTTATATAAGTTTTTTATGAATTTAATGAAAACATATAACTTAACGAAGAATTACAACAGGGAATATGACCTTACATTAAAGGTTATAAAGACAAAGCGCATAGTTTTAAGTAAATATCTAAAAGCTCCGTTACCACATAGGGTCATCCATAAAACAAAAATAAGATCCATGAAGAACAAGCAGTTAGCTTCACATTCATCAAATGTAGATACGGTTTGCTAAAACGGTTTGCTGAAGGCAAAATAGAGAGTAAACATAGACCTAGTACACTTGAGACAATGGGTTAACTAGAGTACAAAGTCGCTTTTTAGATACTTTAGCTGACGAAGTGAGGCTATCTATAATGGTGACCCATATTCATTAGCCAAATACGGCGCAATTAGAAGAAGATTAGTGCAAGATTTTTCAGGAATAGGAAGTTCAAGACAGTACGAAATCATTCCGATAATAAGTGAAATTCCACAAGAACCTACTCTGTGGAATGTGCTGTATGATAATCTACTAAAAGTAAAGCTTCCAGAATGAGCAACCCTTCCTCTAGTTGTCACTCCGAATTTTTTTTTAAATGGCGTATTTAAGATGGCGTATTTAAGAGCCTTGGATTATGTTACTAATGATTATTAAGAAACAGATCAAATATTTATTGGTACGAGGGTAGTCCCAGAAGTACTCGATCTCCTAGAAGTAATGCCAGAAGTACCCGAACTAACAACGAATACACAAAAATTTTGGGAAAATATTTGGTCTCCTTTTAGCTAGATACACTTTTACCAGCGATGTTTAATAGCTTCCATCAACCCCAGACTCCACTTCTTCATTATTGACAAATCTTTTACCATTGAGCCATTTTTCAAGTTTGGAAATAGAGAATAATCTGACGTGGTTAAATGGTGCGACCTGTCTACAACAATTTTATACATTAAATGGTGCGAGATTTAAAAAAATCTAATTTAAAATCGTCGCGTACGTAAGGGAGCATTGGGAGCTGCACTGGGGTTTGGACATTTGAGGTTATGTCTATCTATATTTAAAATAAAAAGTAACTAGATTTAAAATGATCAGTAATAGGAGTAATAGTTTTGTATGTTAGACGATTGAATGATCTCCGTGTATAAATTTGTGTTGATAATATCGAATACCAGCATATATTATGCAAATTGTAAATGGACAATACTCACTCATTGTCAAGAGTGGATATGCATTTGCTCACTTATTGACGCATATATACATTTGGTGTACTTATTTTGATATTAACAAAGCGTACAAATATTATATATTTATAACAATGTTACGGATTTTTAACTGTAACTTTTTTCATAAGAGCTCGTTTTGAATAAAAGTTTAACCAGACTTCAAGTAGTTAAATTATTCGGATTGTTGTGTCTCTTCTTTGAGTTGTTTTTTCTTTTTTTTTTTGTACAAATGGTTCCATAGTTTACAAGATTGAATCTTACATGGATTATGGTAAAAGTGACATGGTTGAACTTACGTACTATAATCGTGTCAAACGAGTCTCTTTAAAGTTCCTTCATGATTCTATTAAAGCAGGATCGTGGTTCTGTTATTTTTTTCTTTACATAACCACCATACCAGTTTCTTTGTAGCACAAAATGCTCATGCATGAACTTCATCGGTGGGAAGAAATGATTGTTTTGATTATAACACGCAACAATATCGTAATATAACGATATTTATTGGTCTGAGTACAAGATGGGCCAGAGCAACTTGCTTATTTGAATTGGGCGCCCTAAAGAAATGTTTGATCCGAGGAGGGTGGTGTAAGTAGGTGAATTCTAGAGGACTGGGCGTAAAGTTGTAATTTCGCTGGGTTTAGACAGCATCATGGAGTGGACGAATGTGGAGCACGCGTTCGCTGTCCAAGCATACTTTTCTAATGGTCGCTCATTCATCACTGCGTAACGTTCATTCCGTACACATTTCAATGTTACGCCCCGTGGTTATATTCCTGGCTGGCAGTTAATTGTTTCATGGGCATACAACTTCAGGGAACTGCTGATGTGAAGAAAAACAACCTGGGCTTCCACGAACAGCTAGATTCGGCCAAAACATTGACATGAAAAGGGTCTCTAATTTGAGGTCCCCGCGATGCTCAGCTCGCATACATGCAACTGCTGTTGAGTTGTCTGCTTTTTCTCTGAGGCGAATCCTTCATAAAGAACTAAAGTTTCAACCTTAGTAATTGGCTGTGATGCAGGAACGTAATCCATACGATTTTGTTGCTCGAGCAAATGCATGTGAGGCACTCACGACACACTTGTTTTCTTTAGTCACGAGACTCACTTCCATCTTTCGGGATGTGTAAATACGCGGAACACGCGCTATTTGAGCCCCAATAACCCCAGACAACTTCATCAACCCCTACATTCACTACGTGTAACTGTTTGGTGTGCATTCTCGCGAGCTGGAATAATTGGGCCATGATTTTTTGAATAAAACGAACGGGCAGTTTCGCTGACTTCTGACCGTTATATCCACATGCTTTAAGACCGTTATGTCCACATGATACATCTCCCACATCCATGTCGTTCAGTGTTGGCAGGAAAAACTCTTGAATCATATGGACATGTGGTTTTTTTTTTATTTGTACATCTACTACATGCGGCCACTTTTTTCTGTCCGTTTTCTTAGTCCTATTTTTAGAAATTTTGGCGGGATGTTTTTCTTTTAACGAATGAAATTTATTTAGCGATTTATATTATATTATTTGTTAATTAAGTATTATTAAATTAATTTATATTGAATTAATTGACCCATAACAGAACAACAAGTTATGATCAAATATATAAATAACTTTTTCAAGTCAAATAAGTTTTTTAAGCAAGACTCTATAGACTTGTTACATCATTGATAGAATAAGATCTAAATATAATATGAGAAAGGACTAAATATTTTGTAGAAGGACTCAAGTCCACTCTACCTAACAACAATAAGAGAAACACAGGATGGAATCAAGTACTTTTGAATTGTTGCAATTTTTCGCCTTTTAGACTTCAAATTTTGGGATTAACCTAATCTTCTTCCAAATTGCTTAATCGCATTCTTATTTTCAGCGCGTACGTGGTCTCCCTTTCTTCCTATTTTGCCAAAAAATCACTTTAACTTTTGTTGAGGCCATCTTGTTGTAGGCATTCTAAGCTGTCCATATCAGAGCAGTTATTTTTGTTTAATAATTAATTCCTGTTTAATCATACGCTATATAATATCGTCATTGCGTACTCTGCCTAGAACTCCTTCTCACGCAATTCATTTCCAACGACCTTTTATATTTCTTATTTATTGTCTACACTTTACAGCCTCCTTATTATTAACATTACCAATGGCGTTACAGCCCATGAAGAGCCCAGTAATCTCCGCTTACCCACCAATCTCCGCCCTTCCGGTTGTTGTGTGAACACTTTCCGCGCCGGCCGATCTCCTGGCATTCGCTGGAGATGACCCAGTCATCGAATCCGCGCTTTTTTTACTTTAATCACTACAGTCACCAACGTAGGATCCCCGTAGACTTCATATATCTCGTTGTTCTTTCTGACACACCAGACATCCCCCATCGCATACCGGGCCAAATACACGTCGCAGGATTTTCCGCTCCCATATATTCAGAATCCTCTCAACGTTTGCGGTCAGCACCCACCTTTCACTCCCATATATTACTTATGACAGTTCTATATATCCCCTTTTTGCTTTGCCACGACAGTAAGCGAGATTTTAGAATCTTCTGCAAACTGAAATATGCTTTGTTTCCCACTTTGATGAGCTCTTTTATTTCACACTGTGTATTCTTAGTGACAACGGAGATACTTAAAAGTAGGTATTCTTTCAAACTGGTGATCCCAATAGTAAGTGGTGTTACAGTTTGCGGCATCGTTCGGGACATTACCATATACTTTGTTTCGCTCATATTGACCTGAATTGCTGCTTTTTAGACTCTTACTTCAGTTGTTGAAAAGCTTCTCTAAGTTCCCTCTCTCTTCTAGCGAGTAGATCCACGTCATCGGCATTAAGCCAGATACTACATAGAGCGGTTGAACAGAGTTCCTCATGGATTCACTCCAAACTTCCTTACACTACGCTCGAGAGTAAGATTAAAGAGGATACATGAGAGGGCCATGAGATCCCCTTGCCTTAGGCCTCTTGTGTTACTGAAATTCCTGGACACTTTACCAGCTATACTTTTGCGCACAGCCTTCAGCGCCAAAGTGTCGTACAAATATGCTTGGTTATCACTGGTAATCACCCAAAACTTGTTCTGAGAAAGGTTCGAATCGTCTGACTAAAATTTTAGTTACTACCTTCTAGGCAGTGTTTAGAAGGGATATACCTCGCGAGTTAGAGCAATCCAGTCTGGATCCCTTCTTGTGCAGGGGAAAGATGTGCGATGGGAAGATGAACATTTCAGTCATTTGATATCTAGTCCTGTTCCCAGCCTCTGCAGCTTAGTGGGTTAAACATCATATGAATTTGGTCTCCATCGTAATTCAAGAGTTCCACTACATGAAGATTAACAGGTGTCTTGTTATTCTTCATGCTCCTTATAGCTTCCTTGGCTTCGCCGAGACTCTACTGTTGGTAAATCTACACTATTAAGGCCCATTGCTGCTCGTGTTCCTCTCGCGATGCCTCTCACACTGGCTTTATTCAGCAGTTTTGCGACGTAGTCAGCCCAAACGTCAACGACTTTACTAGGGTCAATGACCAGGTTTGCATTTCCATCCCTGATCATTGTGCTCCTCGCCTGAAAACTTGCTTTCTCTTTCTTAATTCTTTTGTACATTTCGCGTATTTTCCTTCTTTCTACAATCTCCGCCACCTTATTAACTTCCAACTTCCTCTTCTTATTTGTGCACATGTGTGCAGCAGCTGTCCTCGCCACCATGAAAGCTTAATAGTTTGATGTTGTGCCATGCTGCAGCTTCTTCTTTCTTAGCTCATTTCTTCGTTCTAGAGCTATTCGGCAGTCATCATCAAACCACGCTGCTCTCCTCTCCTGTTCTTTAAATCCTATTGTGGTTTCAGCGGCTATCTTTATGGCATTCTGGTTTTCTGTTATAGTCTCTGTTATTTTAAATTTCGTGTTGTCAATTAATCTGAATTAATTATATTCTACTGTACTTTAAATACACTATATACATGCATATATAGCAAGACCTATTAAAAGATCCTCATGCATCTAAGAAACACAATATAATTTTCCTAAAAATGCATTTGATAGAAGTGTATTTATAACTACGTTTTTTTTTTCTAAATCTTGTTTCATGACTGACTTCCTGGTAAGTTCGCGTTATGTACCTATCTGATAATAAATTGTATACGGTTGTAGGAATTTTATCTTTGCTTACTACTGGAATAAGTATGCACGAAATGATCCTGTCAACCATGAAATAATTTTATGATTTAATTATACGTTTGAAATAAGTACCACAGAATTTTAATTTGTAGTCTGTTAGTCACTTGTATTACATATATAAAAATAAATCAAATTCCTTACATTGCATAACAAAAATAAATAGAACGATTTAATTAATGGAAGAAAATCGATGGAAATCCCTTCCTCCAATAAATCCCCCTCTATTTCTCCCTTCCCCCTCTCTTCTGATCTTTCCCATTATCTCCATGTTCTTTGCCCCCTGTCCCATACATTTTCTCCAAAATTTGTTTCTCCGTCCATTCCAGTCCCGCACACTCATTCATCCAGTGCTTCCACACTGCAAATCTCCACACCACACACTCTACAACTTCTATACTCACTCCTCTTTCATCTAATACTTATTTCCCCTCTTCCTCGCTGCCACACCTGAATCTAGCAATTATATCTACGAAACTATTAAACAAGAAGCACTGAAATACTACCACCCTTAATAGCGGCTCAAGTTATTCAGGAATTTCAATACATATCAAATGAAACGTTTTTACATCAGATAAAACTATGATATGACAATAGACATGGCCGTCGATAACATAAATGTAGACCCCGCTCTTATCGGTCAAGTAAACATTTTTTTTTATTGTACTGCATCTGTTCCTTGACACTTGGCTTCGTCGAGCTTAAAATATGAATTCCTTTTTAAATAAAATATGTACAATGAATGAGTGAGTGAGTCCATAGTATAATAAGCTTGTTTATCTTATTTATTTATTTTTATAATATTATAAGAACGTTAATGTGCTATTAAATTTTTATGACACGGAAAAACAAGGAAACAAAAAATAATTGTACTTGATCGCTCCATTACCTTGGATTTTGACGTGAACAAATAATTTTTATCATAAATAGACACAACTATAAAAAAAATCCTTATTAAGATATTTAAACGTGCAATATGTACCTTATTTATAAACAAATTACATTTCTTACTAAGAAATAGGTAATTAGATACGTGTTTTCTTTTTTTTTTGTTCAAAGCTTTGTGTAAGAAAATGTACATAATACGTGTATAATACGAGAGGAGGTCGATAAGTTTGCTTTTTTCCATACGCTAACCAGTTAATACTAACATTTCCAATTGGATTTAGCCGCAAGGAATATCAACATTTATTGATTTGTTATTGTATTTGTTACTTCTTCTTAGTCCTAGCATCTTGACAGGACAGACGTGCGGTAGGCCCTTCTATGTTACTCTTTGTAGAGCAACCTTCATTGTGTCACTCCAACGATTCCGATGTTCGGCGAGTCTTGTAGCTTGCTCTATGTTTTTGTCAAGCAGCTTTTCGATCAAGTCAATCCAGCGTGTAGGGAATCTACCACGACAACGTCGTCTTTCATTTGGCTTCCCCTTGAACCAAAACCGCTCCATATATTTACTGTGGGATATATGAACAAAGAATGCCAAGATCTTGTCATAGATTAGCGCGGAAAGTCGCTGTTGCGGCTGATTTTTGGCGAGAACTGAGGCATTTATCGCACAACATGTGTCACCAGCACCACATCCTAAACGCTTACAAGAGCGTACTTCACCAAATCTCAGGGGCAGGGGGTAATTAAGAGTGTAGAATTGCGAAGAATTCTATAAAAACCAAGACCTGGCGCGTCCAACAAATGTCACGTTGAATATTAGGGTTTACTTTCTAACTACTTACTTACTTACTACCCACAGATCCAACCGCTATCCTTGCAGAAAGGATATCTGAAATAGGGACGTAGATGGATACCCCCTGCCTCTGACCATCTACGTCCCTATTTCAGATATCCTTTCTGCAAGTCACGATTGGATCTGCGGGTACGTAACTAGTCAGAAAGTAAACCCCAAAAATTCAACGTGACATTTGTTGGACGCGCAATTCTACACTCTTAATTACGCACTGCTCCTGACATTTGGTGAAGGCAGTCGGGTCTTAAATAAATTCTTTCGGCCCTTTTCCGCTGACAATTGGTCGAAGTGCTCGGGTTTGTTGTTGTTGTTGTGAAAAGTGCCCTGATCCTTTGCAGCATTAAATTTCCCTTGTTACTCCAAGTCAGTTTGGTGTTAGGCACTCTAGTCTAAATTGTTGCCGAATTCGACGTGATTTGTTAGTAATTCCTAGATGCTGGAGGCAAATCAAAGCATCAGAGCTTAATTTCTGTGAAATTCTACGTAAATCGTATCGACACGCGTACAAGAGATCGGCGTACCAGAGCGTATCTCTTGTACGCAGCGTCCAAGTTTCCAATGACCGGGAATACCAGAGTGTTAACCGAACTGATTTTGATTTTCTTAGTTATTGATTTATCTCGCCAGACTTTAATGAGCTGTGACATAGCATTGCGACCCAACTGGATCCGTCTTAGTATTTCCAGCACGCAATTACCGTCTTATTTACAACGGCGCCCAGATATATAAATTGTTCCCTCATAGTTCCCATTTTTTTTAATGTCTGGTTCATTAAGGGCTTCCCTATCGACGATCATTACCTTGGTTTTTAAGCGCTTATGTGTAAGCCGTATTCACCGCTTATTCGCTCCAGTCTGTTCATTGACCCCTTGAGTTCATCCTGGTTAGCCGCGAACAGTGCAGTGTCATCCGCGAAGCGCAAATTTGAGATTTTATTTCCTCCTATCGTTACGCCCCCGGTCCAATCTTCTACGAGAAGTCGCATGATGAACTCGCTATACGTGTTAAACAGCAAGGCTGTTTAATGCGCACCCTTTCTGATGATGCATTTGCACGATAAGGGATTGGCAATTCTGACAACCGAATGACACGTATCGTATAAACCCTTCAGGAGATGTACAAATTGGGTCGGCACAGTGCACACCAGTCTCTAATAAGATGTTCCAAAGTTTGTCCCATTTTAGATTATCAAAGGCCTTTGCATAATCGATAAAGGTTTTCAATCAAAAGACCAAGGTAATGCCACTGATAGGCAGACAATCTACAGACCAGATATTAATTATGAGGACAACAACAGCTGAAGTGTGTCTTAGCTATTCACAGCATATAAGAGACGTTACAGGCAGGACGGTTATAATATCGGCGCAAGTCAGGCGACTCATGCCAAGGCTAGGAGGCCAGAAAGAACCGAGACGGAAACTATTGTATGACATAGTAAAGTAGATTCTGATGTGTGCAGCTCCCATGTGCGCAAGAGAAGCAACGAAAAGAAAAAATGTCACAATGTTGCTTGAAAGAGCGCAAAGAATTGGAATGCTGGCTATAACATCAGCATACATGACGGTGTAAACAATAGCACTGCAAATAATTGCGGGCATTCCGCCGATGGACCTAGCAGCCCTAGAAAGCTGCGAGGCATACGAAAAATGTAGAAAGCGGGATGAATCCCATAACAGAAAATAAGTAAACGCAAAAGTGATGGCTGAGTGCAAACGGAGGTGGGATGCATTCTCAAAAGGCAGTTGGACACACAAAATAATACTGACCATAAAGACATGGATTGAACATCCGTATGGTGAATTAAATTATTACATCACGAAAATGCTAACCAGACACGGATGCTTGCATGTCATTCGAAAGAAGGAGAGTCCACAGTGCGAGACATGTAGAAACGGAGAAGACGACGCTGAGCACACTTTGCTATACTGTCGGACATGGTCGAGGTAACGAAAAAAATAGGTAGTAGGGAAGAATACGTAGCCCTGAAAAGCTAGGCGAAATCATGTTACGGGATAAGGATTCCTGGAATACTGTGGAGTCATATAATAGAGGTGTTGAAAGAAAAAGAAAGACGAAGTGGATAGAAAGATAGGATGCTCTGATCAAGCTCCTAGTAAGAGGCACCAGAAGCAGTACTGCTACTGAAAAGAGAATATCGAACGATTATATCGAATATCGAACTGAGGAACAAATTGTGCTATACGTAAGCGACTACAGTATCACTCCACTCCCCCGATGAAATGCATATGCTGTACCAGGGGCTTTGTGGAGGCGCCGAGGAAAGGGTTTAGGGTGTATGACCGGGCCTATGGCTGAGGTAAATCTTCCAGTACTTCATGCACTTGATGCGCGTAAGCCAGCATGAGGTCTGCCTAAACGCTTACCTAAACCTCGATAAAAAACGATAAAGCAGATATACATGGGTGGTACTCTGTTCCATATTTAATTGGACATGCCAAAATCTCGCCTACGCTGACGGCATAGATATGGTAGCTACTAGACAAGAATCACTAAGGGAAAAATCTAGAAACACTGACGTTCGAAGCAGCCGCCATGGGACTAGAAATTAACCAGACAAGAACCAAGTCTATGATTAACAGCAGGCACAAAACCTGTTGCAGGAATGTGCGGGAGTTTTGTGCGGGAGTTTCGAGAGAGTTAAACAATTTAAAAAATTGAAGCTTGAATAGCAGCCGGAACCAGATGCTGCTACAGTTTTCTCAATGTGCTTAAGTCATTGTTAATATCCAAGCAGCTCAAAGTAAAAGTGTATTCTACAATCATCCAACCAACTATAACATACAGCTCAGAAACATGGACTCTAACAAAGGCAAATGGAAGCCACGTAATCTGGGAACGCAAAATCTGAAGGAAAATTTTGAAGCCATACATGACGGAGATGGATGAAGAATTCGAATCAATGAGGAACTGGAAGACCTGTATAGGAGTCCATCAATCGTCAATGACATTAAAGCAGGCCGATTGCGGTGGCTCGGACACGTTGAGAGGATGAATGACACCAGGATACCGAAAAAGGTATGAGTCGTCTCATAGGACGTCCACGCAAGAGACGGATGGAAGATGTGCGCAAATTGAACATCCGAAAATGGAGGAGAAAAGTTGCATCAAGAGATGAATGGCGGAAAGGTGTTAACTTAATATCTAATGGAAAATTTAATATGGAAATACTAATTGTTTTTAATTTTTTCTTGTTGTACTGGGGGGGGGGGGGCATTTTGGCTGGCACCCGTACACCAATATACCTAGGCGGTACCCTGCTGCTATAATAAAGTCCAAATTTCAACATTAAAAATTAAAATTTATATCATTTTCGTGGCCGTTGCGCTAATTTTAAATTTGAGCGCTGAGAAATAGCTTTGCAATTGATATCTCAAGTAAAATTGTCATATATTTATAAATAATTAAATAAATACGTGTATTACTTAAGTGAAAACATCCAGTATGATGTTCGTATACATTGCACATTGCATTTCTATGTATCTTTGCAATTGCACCAGTCAACAAAAAATATAACATGTACGACGAAATAAGCTCTTCTTTGCGAATTTATTTCTCATCCAGTGAACTCGAAACCTGTATTACCAGATAGATGCTTTTCACGATGATTCGTATAGCAATTGGTTGCTATAGGCAAGTATGCTGCTGGAATCAGCTAAAAAAAAATGAAATACACTTTTGCGGTCGGTGTTTCTATGGTTTTTCCTAGTAATCTGGAACAAGACCCATTTCTTAAAAGATAATGTTTGATATACTTGTACACATACATGCATACGCACTATGGCGCAATTTAAGAACATGTTAGTTAGCTACTTAAAGATTTACATGGAAAAATGTAAGTAGACACTTTTTATTAAGTGGAGATGAGAACCAAACTGGTATACTAATACGCAGTAATAAAAAATATTATGCAAAGTATATAAATATAAACGCAAACTCTTTTAGTCTCAACTACTGTTTAATTTTTAATTTTCCTTAATTTTTATCTACGCTTCTTAAATTAATTTTCAATAATGAGTTAATGGAATCTTAGTGGAAAGTGGAAAGAATGTTAATAATTAATCAAATTTGTGATATATA
>WYDF02027558.1:0-12931 GCA_009867245.2 Adranes taylori
TATATTTATATTTGAAATTTGAGGTTTCCTCGAGTGTAATCTGATGAGTAGTTGCTTGGGTTACGTCTCGTCTGGTAGGCATTTCAGTTTGCCAACGTTCCGCCAAAGTCGCATCTAGAAATGTCGAGGCTTAGAAAAAGTTTTAAAACTTATTGTGTGAAGTTTTAAAACTTATAGTGTTATTGTGGAATATATATATTCTCACATGTAACACATGCAATAAAATATACGAAGAAAAAATAAACATGAACTTCAGAACAAGATACAGAGATACTCATTTTGGAAACCATCTACTCAACAACGTCATCCAAATAAAACAATAAACGAAACAATGACCATAATTAAATGCAATCACAAAAATTTAGACATAAAGAAAGAAAAGAAGTTTGGGGAAAACTGGAGTTTGCGTAAGTAGGGGAAGGGTTTAGATATAATGAAAAGAATTATGATTGAAATAAAAGAATTATGATTGAAATAAGTAAAAGAAGGTAGATAGGGTAAAATAGAAATAGAAAGAGATAGTAGGAGAAGGGAGTGAAAACAAGGATAGATAAGGTAGAATTTGGAATAAGTAAGGGATATAGAAGAGTTGTGTTGGGGGATGTGTGTAAGGAGAGTAAAATGGTGTGAAGCAAGTAAGAAATGAAGGGGAGGAGGGTAGAAATGGAAAATGGGGGAGGGGGTGATGAAAAGTGGAAATGGGAGAGGTTTGAAAGAATGAATGTGTGATAAGGAGTGGGGTAAGGGGAAAAGGATGGGAAATTGAAGGGATAGATGTATGATTGATGTGGAGACTAGGAAAAGGTAAGGACAAGACCCTTCCCTTCTGCCAAAAGAGATAATTAATTTAATAAAATTTCTATTTTATGAAAATATTTTGTTCGAGATTAATCTAGTTAATTTTGTATATACCCCAAATTTGTTATTTACATTATGCCAATAAAGGTTTATTTATTATTTAAATATTATCTTATTAAATATATATACCTGTATATGTTTCGTTTAAATAAATAAAAGTTTTTTTTTCAGAGTGGATGGAGAAGATGTAAGACTGATGTTATGGGATACAGCTGGTCAGGAAGAGTTTGATGCGATCACAAAGGCTTACTATAGAGGAGCACAGGCGTGCGTTTTAGCATTTTCAACCATTGATAGAGATTCTTTCGAGGCAGCACATTCATGGAAATTAAAAGTAATTATTTCAGGCTACATGTTTTAAATTTAAAATAGTACGTTAAAGGAAAAGATTAAAATAGGGCATATGCCGTGGAATACGCTTCAGAATTAATCGATAATTTTTTTTGAGCAGATCTTGACCACAACCTTTTTTTGTTTACTAACAACTGAACCACCTGGTTCTTTGTTTACATTTGTTTGATCGGGGTAATTTTGGATTGCGCAACATTTAGGTTATATTGCGCAGTATTTAACAAGTATTGCGTAATACTATTTATGGTTTGAATGCTTCGGTATCACAAAGCTCTCCTTGGTCGATGGTGATGACGTCATCACCTTAAACATTTGATATTTGATCAATGACATTTGATGAGGTCATCGCTGGAGATGTTACCACTCATGCGCAGACGGATTAAAAACCCTAGAATGCTAGACTAGGCAAAATGACGGTGAACCCGCCATTCGCTTCTATTGCGGCCACATTAACAATGACACGAGCATGCAACAATAAAATGATTAAACACTTTTAGTAGCACATATAATATGTGTTAACAAAACACACTTAAGAGATAATTAAACAACATAAAAGTCAGTTTTATTTCAAGTTGATTGATTCTTCGGTAAATTTGAAGTCTTATCTTGTTGAATTCCACCTCGAAAGCAGCCGTCGTAGTTCCGAATTTTTTTTTAGAGTTTTCGAGTTTTTTATATAAACCAATAATATACTTCAAAGGCTGTAATTTACTGTGAATAATGTAAAAACAAACGAATGTGACCACAATTGCGTCAATCCCACCTGCTATGGGTGGATCAAACCGATGCTCTAGAATCGTACATGCATAACTTGCGGGGAAAAATCTGTGCGGGAGTGTCGAGTGACTACCCACATGGTGGACTTTTAACCCCGTAATTGTGATACCTTGTAATGGACTAGCTCTTGCGCAGTTAAAAAAAGCAAGATATTTACGCCGTTGGGTACGCAGATTGTTCAATGATATTGAACAGTGAAAATCTAAAATATGTTTTCCAAAGAGTCATAGTATAATTAAATTTAATATATTTTTATATAGCAAAATTTATGCATAGACAATTGTTTGTATAAGTTAAGTATTTGTATAAAATACGATCGCAAAAGTGCGATGTAAAAATCTTATGGAAATAAATACATTTAGTCTAGGTCACGTTCAAATTACAAAATAATTTTTTATTTGTATGTATGTATGTATGTAACTGAAATAGCTACGTAAAACGCATCGAATTCTATTACGAATTTTTTATGTTCTGTAAACGTTTTATTATGCCCATTTAAATTGATATCAAACTATTTGGGACATGATTAAGATCCAGATGTTAAAAGAATGTTTATTTTTAAAATGTTTAAACTTTTATTCTTATATTATAATGCATAACACACAAGATGTGCGTTATTTTTCTATTGTTTAATTACTTTAGTTGTTTAATTACGTTATTTTAGTTTTAACCGGTGTATAATTGTTAAATTTCGTTAATTAAGTTCTTTTTTTTTATAATTATTTCGCCAAAACGGTATTTGTATCGTCTCAAGTTCGCTTAAGATTTCGCGGTGCCATTCATTCTTTTGTAATCTTTTAAAAATTCATTTATTTAAATTGAATTACATAATAATTTTTTTATTTTGAATAATATATTTCAAATAATATTTTAGCTTTTTAAGGTATCGAAAAAATCGCGTTACATAATTAGTTGAAAGTAATCAATTCAAAGGCTAAATTCTTCTTCTTCTTGAAATTTAAAGTTAAATTCTTCTTTAAGAATCGTGTAATTATCGTTATCTATTTAAAATTCTCACATGTTTTACGCCAGCTGTTGACAGATGTAATCGTCATCATAGCCCAAGGCAAATTTAATTCAACTGTTAGGGATCTTATGCAAGGAGCATTTAACCTGGTTGAAAAATGGACAACAAACAAGGACCTTAAAATTAATCCTCAAATGACTTTGGTTGTACAGTTTTCCAGAAGAAGGAATACTGGACGTCGTAGGCAGTTTAAAACTTTTACGGTTATAACATTCACAGTTATAATATTGCACTAGTTGTAGAAATCTGTTATAAGGCCAACCATAACTTACGGAGCAGTGGTGTGGTGGAAAAAGACATTCCAGGTTAACACAAGGTATAAACTGTTCTCCATACAGATAATTGATTGTCTTAGAACAACAGGGGCTATGAAAACGACCCCAACGGTGCCACTTGAGGTGCTGCTAGATCTTCCGCCATTAGAATTCATCATACAAGCAGAGGCAAAAGCCGTTAATGTCCAAACAAAATTAATAGACCGAACGTGACAAAGAAAATAGGCACTAAATTACTAAACAAGCTACGTGCTTGTGCTTTAATAATACTTGCTTGGCTCGATGATAACAGCTTTTAAAATAGCGTAATTAATTCAATTAATATTGGTAATAAATTGAAGTAATTAAACTAGAACGAGCGTGTTATAAATCAAACACGCTGTATGACGTATTGAATAAAAATTTGAGTATACAGTTATAAACAATCAGTATATTTTGTATATTTAATAACGTACGATTCTTTGGACCTTACATCACTAGGTCATTAAGTAATGCTGAGTTTGAAATTCAGCAGAAATTCATCAAACCTCATCAAAACATATGTCATACGAATTTGCTATAAAAAAACTTGTTCCTGAGATGATATTTTTTATTCCAGGAAATTTATTATTAGAGGATTTTCCTTTATTTAGTGGTGACGGCATACTTAGGCATCTAAAACAATATAAATCTTTTGGCAATAGAACAATATGAATAGATATTGCCTGAAGCATCACTCAACGTACGTTGTATAGCATTGGCTGAAAAAATGCTAAGAGGCTTATGGATGACCCCCAATAACATTTGTCTGGTTATTAAAAGTGGCGTTTTCTCTAGATATCTGTATAGTAGAACTTAATTTTCTGGATTCATTTCTTCGAGCATAGATTTAATTTTTAATATTCAATTAATTAGAACTTTAATATTGAAGTTTGCGCTATTCTGATTGCGTAGTCATTTCTGTCGTTACGATATATATATAATACATTTCACATAAGTAATAAATAATTTTAGGACCAAATCTTACATACAGAAAATATATATATTGTGTTTGGGAATATCTGGGAGAATAAAAAACGCCGAACGCGGTTCAGGTCCTCCAGATATCCCTTGTATGTAAACACTTCATATCAATAATGCCAAAAAATGCTTCTGAGGAATTATCTGTGAGTATAACCACCGTAGAAGTTCATCCTCACTAGAATTCCACCTATTAGAAAGCTAAATAAAATATAAATGTTGCTTAGGGATATCCACGAACATGGCAGCCGTGACTCCCATCCTCGGGATATCCTTGTTGCTATAAAGTTGCTATAAAGTTAAAATGTCTACTGGAGTAATCCAGGAGTCTATGATGCGTGGATCGCATGCTCTAGATGTAAACAGTAATTTCATTAGTTGAATGATCCGCTTTTGTGGAATACTTCAACAAACAATGGTTATGTATTTGATATTTTTACAACTAATATGTGATGGCGTAATGTTTGGGAGTCTATAGGTTTGAAGAACCTGTAGGCTCCAGACATTACCCTCTTTACTGCGTAAACAATTACAGATGATGAAATACTAGAAATGAAATTGATTATATATCTCCAATCTACAATATATACGAAACGATGAGGTCATTATAGATTAAAGTTTGTAAAGAAAAGACCCTCTTATCTTTCCGGGATCTGATTTAATCTGGTTCACAGATGGTTCAAGGGGTTCTGGAAATACGGGAACAGAAACATACGAAGAACGACCGAAATGGCCTACCCTCTAGGCAGATTTGCCACAGTCTTTCAGGTACAGGAAAACATAAAACAAATATAACAAACAATGGATTTTTATAGTAAGCGGCAGTCAGGGTGCATTTCAGGCGCTTAACAACGCCAGAATTGTGTCTGGAGTAACGGACGAATACATCAATCCACTGTACGCACTAGCTATGATCAACTCAATACGGCTGATATGGGCATAGGAGCATTGTAGACAACGACCTAGTAGATACTCTAGGAAAGAAGGCATCTAGCACACAGTTAACTTATCCAGAGCCGGCTTTGGAAATATCTCCTAGTTCCATCAGAGGACTAATAAGAAACTTGACCATTTAAAACACATAAACTGTTGAGGAAACTCAGCAGGAAATCAACATAGCAAGGGCTTTATAGAGAAGCTATGCAAGAACAAAACTTCAGATTTGCTGAAACTTTGCAGAAATCAAAATGATAAGTGCTTCAAAATGATAAGTGGACTGTTAACAGGACACATACCTCTGAGGATATATATGAAGAAAATTGGCGTACACACTACTGAGGTAGAGTGTAAGCTTTGTGTGGAGAAAATCGAGACACGTCAAATATCTTATGTGAGTGTAAAGCATTGGCATCCAGAAAAGGAGACCTATTTAGAACAACCAATGTTGAATCTGAATTGGTACAAAAACTCTCGCACCAGAATGTATAGAAACTGGTATAAGACACATATATAGGACTCATATATAGGTGTGGTTAAATGATCAGGAAAAATACAATAAGGTGGTTGGCTGTAATTTTTCAATAATATTTTGTAGTGTTTCTTCGGTTTTCTCCATACCATTGTCATTGTGGCCGATACTACTGACTTCATGGGTTTTTCCATTAAGCCAGGCACCAAGTAATGTTATTCGAGGAGTACAGCGAATATGAAGCCCTTTAACACCAATTTTTTTAACACCGAAATAATTTTTATATACTTTCCGAATTAAGAAAATTCTCTTCATTCTCTGTGATTTCAAATTTGGATCGCAAGCAGTTCATGTCAAATATTTAAAACAATTTACATTTACAATGCTTAAAAGCATGCAGTTAATGTATACAACACGAACTCTCGTAGTTACCATTACCCAATGGCGTTACAGGACATTAAGAGTTCGATCCTCCTCGACAATGCCCCGCCACGCATCTCGATCTATCGCCCGCCGCCTCGAACCTCTAATGAGCATTCTTTGCAGGTCCTCCTCCATCTCTTTCAACCAGCGCTTTCTGGACCTGCCCACCAATCTTCGTCCTTCTGGTTATTGCTTGAATGCTTTCCGAGTCGCCCGGTGTTGACAGCTTGAGTTCACTAGTGGCATTCTGATAAGCCCAATCAACTTTTGCGGCACACCCACTAGCCAAAGTGTCGTAGAAATATGGTCTATCTACAATGTCATAAGCTGGTTTATAGTCCATGAATAACTGATGTACGGTGGTGTTAAATTCATAGCATTTTTCGAGGATGCACCTGATTGTGAAAATCTGATTAGTAGTTGTTGTGCCCCTACTAAAGCCACAATGGTAATCACCCAAAGCTCTTTCAGAGAAAGGTTCGAGTCGTCTGGCAAGAATTTTTGTTAGAGCCTTATAGGTAGTAGTTCGAAAGGATATAGCCCTGTAGTTAGCGCAATCCAGCTTGGAGCGCGTCTTGTTCCACATTCCCTTCTACATTCCAGTCATTTGGCATCTGTTCCTATTCACAGTCTACAGATTAGTGCGTGTAATTTCATATGCAATTGTTCTCCATCGTATTTCAAAAGTTTCGCCAGAATCAGTTCATCACCAGATGCTTTGTTATTCTTCATGTTCCTTATCGCTTCGCCTCGGCCTCGCCGAGACTCGGCTCTACTACTGATAAATCTACACTATTAACGCCCCCTGATGCTAGTATTCCCCTCGCGATGCCACCCTCGTTCAACAGTTTCACGAAGTAGTCAAAGTTTCCATTTCCGTCCCTGATCATCCATGCTCATTGTGCTTGCTTTCTCCTTCCTCCTCCTTAATTCTTGCCTATTTCCCTTATTTCTGCCATTTCCTCAATCTCCGCCACCTTCGAAGTCTCGTAGGATTAATATATAAAGCCGGGAACCCGGTTTGTAAAGCTCTAAAAAATGAATGCAGTTCGTAATATAGAAGTTTCTCGTATACATATTTTAGAAAACAAAGTTATGGTACGCTAATTAAGTAATGAATTTATCTAGCTCATGAACAAAACGCATTATCTATTTTTATATGGTATGATAATTATTATTAAGTTATAATGACCGAAAACTCAGGCAACCATAATCTCCTAACAACCCGTCACGCTATTGTGTTCTTGCTTCTTGCTCTTAGATTATACCATATTACAAAAGGTGTAATTTATTGTAACGAAAAGATCATTGAATCTTCCAAAGCCTTATAATATAAATTCATACATTAGCAGTCAATGAATGAATGAAAGACTAAACCAGACATGATATGGATGAATATATAAAAGCGTGATGTATAATTTTATGCTCACTGAATATATTAAATAATAAAAATAAAATGAACATTTGCGTTTACTTTTTTTTCTTTATGAATCTGATGAATACTTATTATTTAACTAAAGCTTTTTTACCTAAATATATATCGTTCAAAATGAGAAAACTATTCAACTTTCAGAATCAGACACGTAAACCTTGATATATTGCAGGCCTTGGAATTGTGAATTCACCTCTGCACGAATTCGCCAACCCATGAATTCTCCAGTCCCCATATTTGCCTACTGCACGGATAACATCACTCTCCGCTTTGCCGCGGCTGCTCTTGAGTCACTGTTGGAAAATTTGTAATGTGTTTTGCACGCCAGACTGCCTTGAACTTTTGAATGTGCTTACGCATAAATTCTCCAACCCATTAATTCTCCGGTTCCCATATTTGCTTACGTCGCGGACTGCTCTGCTGTCGAGAATCACTTTTGGGTTTTTTTAACTGGACAGTTTGGCGTGCTTGACATGCCAGAGTGCCTTGAACTTTTGAAATCTTCGACGCACAAATTTGCTAACCAATGAATCTCCTGGTCCCCATATTTGCAAACTTCGCTGTGGGGTTTACCACACGCTGTGGCTGTTTTTGAGTCACGTTTGGGAAATTTCTAACCAAGAACTTTCAATTCGATTTCCCTATGAATCTCGCGGTCCCAGTATATCCGCTCTTAATTCATTTTTCGGATAATTGCTAACACGGCAGTCGCCAAGAAATTTTAATTCGACTACCAATGAATTCGCCTACTCATGATTCCGCCGATCCCAGTCTTTGCCTGCAGCGCGGACAGCTTTGATTATCGCGCATTTTTCAGTATTGCCCCATTTTCACCTTTTACATATTATTTCTAAACAGTGAGACCCCACCTAAACCATAGCCGTATTCAAGAGTTATCTAACAATATAACTTATGCATTTGTACGGTTTCATCGAGCCGAAATAAAGGTACAATAGATGGACGATGTAAAGTAGTCATTTTTCTCGAAAAGTAGAAAACTTCACAAATAGATAAAGCAATTTATAATAATCATCAATTAATTAAATAATTCCAAAGACGGATATCGGTACGGAACATTCATTTAATTAAACCAAAAACCTAAATAAATAAGCTAATTCTTATTTCCCACATTATCCCTCTCACACAATCTCTCTATATAAATTTTCTTAACCAATCTCCGTTCCTCATCCAACCACACTTTGTTCCCAAATTTCGCCATCTTTTTAATACCAGCAGACCAGCATTTGTTTTTCCCGGTCTCTTGAAGCACAATTTCGTAAGGAGTTGATCTATCAACACCAAGAATTCTTTTGACACAACCTGCTTGCACTCTCTCAATCATGTCTCTTTCACAAACTGCCCATACCTCAGCCGCACACATCAATACACCCCTCAAATATTCATACATTATCATTAACCTCATCTTTATGGACTCACCAAACCTCCATCCCACACTTTCCTCCTTTTTTCTATAATGTCTCTTGCTCTATTCACTGCCATTCTAATATGTTCGATACATGAACCACTTTGCGTCGTCATATAATCCAGGTAGTTATACTTTTTCGCTACCTCTATATTATATCCTCCTACTACAAACACGTCGCTACTTCATTCTATTCCACCTCCTTTACAAACCAAGAACTTCGTCTTTTCGGCATTCAACACTAACTCCCCTTTTCTCCATATACCTATTCACCCTCGCAATCATCTCATTCATCTCCTGTCTAGAACCTGCCATACCCACTATATCGCCGCCATAAGTCAGTGAACATACTTTACACCTTCCTATCTATATCCCCCCTGCTTGCCCCATTCTCAACACTTCTTCCAAATCAGATATATAAATATTAAATATATATGACTGAAAGGACACTCCTGCGTAACCCCCATTCCAACCTCAAACCACTCAGACGTCTCTGCATTCACTTTAGGCCTTACCATAGTACCCTCAGAATCCTACTCAACATTCTTACCTTTCCATTCGAAATCCCCACCTCAACCATTCTCTCCCACAAATACTTCCTACTAATTCTATCAAAGGCTGATTTCAAGTTAACAAACATCAAATATAGCTTTCTTCTTTTCATTATTTGTTGGTTGATAATATAGTTCAAAGTTACAATATTATCAACCGTTTCCCTCTCCGCTTCTTAAAACCACTTTGTGTATACTAAATCACCCCTTTCATTCTAACCTCATCTTCCAATCTCTTATTCATAATCCTTGCAAACATCCTGTATAAGCCATCCGTTATTGTTATGCCCCTATAATTACTCACACATTCTCTTTCTCCTCTCTTATAAACCGGAACACCTCCACCACTCTCTTCCACACCAAATTAAATCCATTCATCAATGCACTCACTCTCTCCTCATTGAAACATCCGTACACTTGCACCGGAATTCTATCCGGCCCATGAGCCTCACGTTTCATCATCCTCCTAATTTCCACATGCACCTCATTTATATTTATATCCACATGCTCCCCATTGCCCCCCATTTCTCCGCCATATTTTCTTTCTTGATATTGTCTCTCCAATCCACTATGTCTCAAATAATTCTGCACCTCCCTTTCATTTTTTAACTTTCTTACCTTCTCTTCTTCCTTTAACATATTTCTTTCTATTAACCCCTTTTCATCCTCTACCCACTCTCGTAGCATTATCATAGTCACTCCTCGCTTGATCTCACTTCCGCACCATTCCTAGCACATCCCTCACCTTCTTCTATTTACTTATCCATACTTCATCAAGTTTCTCTCTTCTCCCACTGCCCATGTTTACTCCATGTTCCTTTTTCATTAAAAACTTTTCGAACACCCTTACTAAGTCCTCTACCTTAATCACTTCGTCATCTACCTTAGTTTCATCTCTTTTAGCTTGGACTTCATTCTTTCATTCCTTACATACGCACTGTCTTCCCCCCCCTCCTCCTCCCCATCATTTTCACAACCATCCATCATCCCAGACCCATTCTTCCATGCAATCTGTATTGGAAAATGATCGGACTCAATTCTTTCTCATTTTATTCAACCAATCACTCCCAATTTCATCCACAACCAAATAATCAACGACTGATCCACTACATGCCCTCTAATAGTCCAATTTCCTTCCCACACCTATTATCAATCCATTTTCATCCGCCCATTCCATAAACTTCTTTCCTTCAAAGCTAATAATCAATAAGCAATAAATTATTCATAGGCATTATTTAAGAATACACCTCTCTTTATTAACAAAAGACTTGACTACATCACTATACTAATGAAAAATATAATCGGAGGTTTGAAACCCTCTTCTAATATCAATCTTGAATTACTTGAGAAACCCCTTGTGATATTGGTCTATTGAGTGTTAAAGGAGAAGAAACTGAAAAAAACTTAATTTTAAACTCCTTATTGTTCGCATAAGGTACAATTCTAATAAACATCTAAAATGTTATACGCCGCCAAGCTGTCTGCGGCATAAGTAAATATGAGTAGCGGGCGATTTATGGGCAGACATATGGCGAATTCGTTCGCAGACAAAGCACAGTCTGGCGTTCGAACTACGTCAGACTGTCCTATTAGAAATTTCCGACAAGTGACTCAGGAGCGGCCGTAGGCTGTGGCAAAGTGGACAGCCGAGCGATATTCAAATATAGGGACCATACAATTTATGAATTTGCGAATTCCTGCGTAAGCAAAATCAAATATTCAAGGCAGTATGGAGTACGAAGTACGTTAGAATGCTCTGTTAGATTATTCCCCAAGGTGACTCAAGAGCGGCTGTAGGCTACAACGAAGCGGACAGCCGACTTGTCCGCGCAGTAATCAAATGTAGGGACCGGGCAATTAATGGGTTGGAGAATTCTTGAGTAAGCAAATTGAAACAGTCAAGGCAATATGCCATACGAAGTGCCCTATGGCGTACAAAGACTGTGGAGGAGCTGACAATGCCGTAGGCAAATATTGGGATCGGGGGATTCATGGGTAGACATTTTTTAGGGTAAGCGAATTATAGGATAAACTAGTATTTCGTAATTATTTACATAGTGGTTTTGTTTAGTTTCGGTTAGGACTTGATGCTTTTCTATTAATTTTGACGTATGTTTATATTAGTGTGTATTAAAAAATGTATATTCCTGAAACCGAATTAAAAATAGATAAATTAATATTCTTTAAATATCTTGCCCCGGGCACCAATTTATTTAGATACGCCACTGTTCGCTAGATTCTTGCTTGTGATGACTACATCCTTAGCTCTAATAAATCTTTTATTAATAATTTATATTTTAGGTAGAAAATGAATGTGGCGAAATACCGACTGTGATAGTTCAAAATAAGATCGATCTTATAGCTCAAAGCGTCGTAAATCCGTAAGTAAATCAACTCATTTACAATCTACTAATTCATTTTTTTTCTTGGAAAAAAAATTGAATGTTGAACAAAAATAACCTCATAGCGAACATTTTCATGGATGTATGTGGGCTGTTTAATCACACCGCAAAAATATTAGCAATACATTACGTGAAAGTTAACTTTGTGGTGAATTCGGTAAGTTCGGATTTTGTGAGATGTTTATTTACGAAAATAGACTAAAACAAAGTTTATGATGTATCTAAATCATCTGCGTAAGTGTACTAAATCTTGATGAATCAACAGACTGTATATAATGAAATCAGTCGAGATTTGATGTTATTATTTATTACCTGTACAAAAATAGAATATGTCTCTTCTAGTGAGTTTATTTTTAAAATATCCGTGTTTCGTCATTTTTAAATTTTTAAACGTGTATAACGCGCTTTTATTTAAGTTCATTCCTTTGACTCACTCATGACTCAACTCTAGTAACACTTGTATTAATAACATTTAATATCAAACAGCAGACCACTCCTTTTCAGTCCTATAATACCCATGGGAACATGATGACAATGTGATTCAATTGTCTCTCCGGTCTTCCCTGTCTTGAGCTACGATGCCTGTTCCCTGTCATGCAATTAGTAATCTATGATGTTTTACTGCATTCGAAAATGTCGCAAACGCGCCGCGACCCGAGAATACTGAAGAAGACTGCAATGATATAAAAACTACAATAACAAATGTTCAAATAAATACGGAAAAAATGTCGATTATCAAAAGGAAACTCGCTCAAAGTAACATGCGTGGAAATTCTACAAGAAAAATATGATAGGTTTAGCAAATCAAATTATCAGAAAATTAAAAAATAAACTGCAATGTTAGGAGTACGAAGAATCGCTGTTCATTGAAGAAATTAATGGGCTCTATATAATTATAGGCTACAAACCAATCAACGATCGAGTAATATCGTTAAAGCTGAATACGAAACCCTGTGTCATTCATATCTTGGCAGTCTACGCTCCCACTCTTGATGCTGAGGATGA
>WYDF02027569.1:0-12930 GCA_009867245.2 Adranes taylori
CCCGTTTCGGCTTGTCCAAGCCTTTTTCACACACTGACTGCCCCCATTGTAATTTGTTGGTTATCTTGTCATTATTCGTCATTATTCGTGTTGCGATGTTTTGTATAGATGTTGATATTCTTCATTTGGTTTTCTTGTTACGTTATCTATTGTTTTCTTATTGCTTCTTGTGTAATAATTTGACGGGTCTGAGTAGATTTTCGAATTTACAGTTTAATTGTTCGTTTATTAGGTCTTCATTGATCTTTTATATATTTCTATGTGTTCTTTTATGTTCATGTTGTTATTGCTTCTTTTTAATATAGTTAGTGTGTTTTCGATAGTTTTGTTTGGATGATAGTTGTTGATTAAGTGATTGGCGTAGTGTGAGTGGTATATGTCCGGTCTTTTTAATGCATATTGGTGTTTTCTGTATCTTGTTCTGAAATTACGATTTGTTTTTTCTATGTATGCTTCTTTAGAGGTGTTGCAATTTAATTTGTATATTCCTCTCTGTTTGAATTTGTTCGGAGTGTTTGTATTATGGTCAAACAGTTTGTACAGATTATTTTCTGTTCGGTATCCTATTTTTATATTGTATGGTTTGAATATTTTGGTTAATTTGTAGGTATCTTTATCCGTATAAGTGAGTGTTATATATTTTTGGTTTTCAATGTTTTCTTTGTCAAGAAGTAATTCGATAATTGTACTTACCTGCACAATTCACTAATAGAATGTCTATAACTTTTGTGTCCTTAGCCTGCGATAACTCTTATCATAACTCTATGAGTTTATCCTTTTATAAGCTAGTTTTTTCGCACTGAAGTAGCACTGAAGTAGCTAATAAATTATGTGAAAATCAACGAAGCACTTACAAACAAGCAGTTTCCTTTTTTGATTAAAATCAAGTGTTTATAAATTACAAACAAGTTATCATAAAAAATTGTTTAAAATCCAAGGCACATAGAAATAATAACATATTATATCTAAAAGAGTTGTACAAGTTTAACGCGGAATTCAGTAGAATAAATGTTTAAAAATTTAAAGCACATAATTTGTTATTTCGATCCGCTCAACATAATCCAATCCTCTTCTATTTTGCAATATTATATTATATTGTATCGTGGTGATTTGTCCACGTTCCTGTTAAGTTTGAGGTTAGAAAGATGGAGCCTGCAATACTAATTAAAAGATAAAAGAAATTCAGGACCCATAGACTTTGAAATGTTGTCAACTGTAAACATGTTGTATGCTAGTTGGAATCCAGACAAATGGTAATTAACTATAGTGTTTTCGAGGTGTTTTCAAGGTGAACTAGACTGTCTCTGAGGTGTCTAATGTTCAAATTATCAGAAGAAAAGAATATTTAGGAGGTGTGGCTGAAAGAAAGACAGGGGCGATGTAATAACAATATGCTAAGTGCGGTATGTCAGGGTGTAAGTGACCAAATTAATTTAACTGGTAATTGATTGATAATAAATGAATGGACGCTATGTGGTGTTTATTATTATAGATACTAGAAGCACATCTGATTTGATTGACCTCAATTACGATAAAAGGTAATTAACGTGACAACAGAATAGAAAATTATGTGGAATACATTGACTAAATGTATTTTACCAGAAGAGGGGAATAGCGAGGATTCTAGAATGTGTTAATTATGTACAAATTAATCATGACGAAAAAAATGCATATCGGTATGTGGAAGGGGAGCAGTTTGTATAAATACGATGCCCAGTTCTAGTAGAAGGATAGTAATTTTGGGCGTACGCCGAACGTCGTAATGTGCAACTAAGTAGCGAAATTATAATCCGGAATAAAATAATATTAGATTAATAATTAAATAAAAAATAAAATCATGTCTAATTAGAGCATGTCTAAAATCATGTCTAAAATCACGAATAATTCAGATAAATTAACTTGAGTATAATTTTGATGAATAAAGTAAAGTCCAGTTTAATTAGTAACAAGTTTGTTGCTAAAGGTAAAGCTAAAATAAATAATTAAGATAATGGTACGTTACTCTAAAATAATAAATAAATAGTTTGTGCACAACGTCAAAATCTGTAAGTACCTAGTTTAATATTTCTTTGATGTAAACATTTTTAACGGCCAATACAATTTAATTAGGTTTAATAATTGTTTCATTTCAGCTGCCTGATTATTAAGGCTTATGATCATAGTTAAAGATTGACGTTACTAGTAATTACTCAGCCACGAAAGGCACAATTAAATCTAAACGGCACGTCCCACTTTGCGATGGTCCGGCCTAGTGTTTTATTCTAAATTAAGTGGGGCTAACTGGTGGATTTAGATTAGATCTTTCCGTATCAATTATTCAATTAATAACTTTTCTAGAAGTAGCTAAACTAAAGTGCTATCTTATAGAATAACAAAGGAGTTCATGTACCTATAATTGTGAACTGGGTATTGCTACGCTAACCCATATAAAAATCGGCCTCTCACCCGTGTCACGTTGGAGAGAACAATCCTCCGCCCTAATAAACTCGTGACAAAAAGTTATAAATGTACCTCAGTACTCTACTGTTGTATGTTGCGCTTAGTACGATACGCTTTATTATTTTCAAACACGACTGAAAAATTTGCCTTATTGAGTGGATTCACATGTATGCATATTAGTGTATAGAAATATGTGTGACTATTATAATAAATATGGACTAATAGATATCAAGTATTTGTTGTACATATTTCCGTAGTATATAAGACTGACTTTGAGATTTGAATATGGTGGAATTAAATGCAATCCTCTTAATGAAATCAACGTCAAGCTAGAATTATTCAAGTCCGGAGACCCAAGAGCGAAAAAAGCTCGCTAAGTTCGCTTGAATAGTTTTACGCCGTTTACCTGAAGCAATACAAAGAAATGTCGAATTTGTGGCGACACAACTCCTGGCGATTGCACCACGATAATGCCCCTGGGTACAGTTCGTTGATTGTTCGTGAATTTTTAGCGAAAAGGCAACACCGTTATGATTCCGTATCTTTCAATTTCTGGTAAAACGCTGAAAGGACAACGTTTTGGCGATATTCACAAGATTAAGACAGAATCGCTAAAGTAATTAAACGCGATATTAAAAATTGTATTTCACACTTGCTTCGAAGAGCTGAAAACCGTTAAACAATATATTATGTCCAATGGGGATTACTCTGAAAGGACAATATTAAAATTGAGGAACAAACAAAGATTATTCGATAAAAATTATAATTCTGCGTATTATTTGATCATATCGCGTACTGTAATAAGAACAACTTGATGAAGGCTATCCCTCTGTCGCAAATTGGAAATTTTTATTTAAATAAGAAGCGAGCTGAAATGTATTATTGTTATCATCAACATTTTTAGAAATACAATATAAAAATATACAATTCATAAAAAAAAATACTATTTTGGAATAGCTTTATTATTGTACGTTCTTGAAAATACGAAATCAGAGTAAATAATATGAAATGAAAGCACGATAATAGGAAACTTTTGAAACTTACGAAGAACCAATAATATATGTTATTTGAAAGTTTTTCTCATATGAATATTGAAGACTTTATACGCTTTATATAAAAAAGTTACAATTCAGTTTATAATATAACAACATTCATAAAATGTGTTCAAAACAAAAATGTAAGGATTTTATCAAAAAAAAAAAAAATTTCTATGTTGCTGACATCACGTGTTCGCTATTTCAGAAGACATCTTACTAATAATAGTTCTGCTACCGGGACAGTAGAAATGTTATTGACAGGCGTTTATAACGTTTAAATTGATAGAGGATGACATTTATTGAGTAAAAGTATAAAATCAGTTATCGAATATACAATCGCTATGAACATGTTTAGAAAAATAAATATACTTTTATCTCTTTAATACTGACACGGAAAGCGAAAAATATAAATACATCATGACAGATGAGAAAAATGGAGTGTAAGCATTGCTCAATATTTATAATTACAGACCAGAACTGTCATCGGGTGTTTGCGATGTTTTTATTTGAGTATAGTCAGGAACCGGAACCCCTCAGGCGAACCGTTATTTTCAGGCGAACCGTTATTTTTTTGTTCAGGTTCGGGAAAGAAAAAATATATTGGTTTCGTTTCGGTTTTCGGTTTAGCTCGTATTTAAATATTAGCAAATTAATGTAAATACACCCACACCGCCCATATACAGCTTTTCGATATAACTTTAAGTTACTGTCATACAAAATTAAAATGTCAAAGGCGAATATTTCCCATACAAGGGAGGCCAGCTGTCTGAATTTTTTCATAATTTTTATAGCAATAAAAATTTAGAAACAAAATTGTAGCTATTTAATAAAGTTGCTACATTACATACTGTTCTAATAAACTTTTGAATTACAATTTGTAACTCTAAAATTGCAATTTGTAATTTGAAACTCAATTACAAAGGTGAAAACGTATCCCAGGGCTGGCGCTCAATCGGATCATAACCCAGTGATAGGCAAACTCGACATTAAAGTAAAACGCCTCGAACGGAAAAAGCCTACTAAAACCAAATTAAATCTTAGGAAACTAAACGATCCTGACATTAAACAGCAGGTATAGGAATCCTTAAGAAGAAACATTGGAAATATGACTAAACACGAAACAGACGCGGTCTCTAAATGGGAGAAATTAAATGCTGTTGAAGTAACAAGCAAGGTGCTTTTGCTGCAGGATCGCGTAAAAAAGAAGGACTGGATGAAGGATGAAATCCTTGACATGACGGAAGATAGAAGGACTTATAAACAAAACAATCAACCGATACGGCAGGAGGAGAAATGTGATGAGATCGAGCAATGTGAAAAAAGATATGACTACCACAATATGTACAAAAGGATCAAGGAGTTAATAACCAAAAGGAAAACGAACAATCCCTACCTGAGATTGCTAGACACAGACGGAAACCTTATATCAGATAAATTGAAGCTTATGAATACGTGGAACAATGACGTTGAGCGACTTTTTAACGATGAACGCAAAATGATATGGAATCAAATGAGGATATGACTGGACCCGCAATATTATGATCTGAAGTGGAAAAAGCTATTTCATTGCTAAAAAACGACAAAACACCCGGCGCAGACAACATACAGAGCGAGATCCTAAACTTTATTTGCGAAACAGATGACCATTTCCTCGATTTTCTGACTTTTTAACAACTTTTGCAACGAACGGGCGATTCCGGAGGAATGACTACGGTTGTAGCCATACCTAAAACCTCAAGTGCAAAATTGTGTGATGAAAATCGATTAATAAGTCTGATAAATTGCACTTCTAAGGTTTTAACCAAAATTATCTACATAGAATATAAAATTCTATAAAGGAGTTTGACAATGTCAAACATAATAAACTTATAGCATTGCTCAGGAAGATGGATTTTGATGGTAGGAATTTGCGGATAATAACCAGTCTCTATTGGAACCAAAACGCTGAGATAATGGTGGGTAACATAGTCAGCTGGAAAATAAATGTTAGAAAAGGTCTACAACAGGGATACAACCTCTCGCAGCTTCTGTTCAACATAGACTCTGAACAAATCTTTAAAGATGCACTATCAGAAGCTTCTGAAGGTATAAAAATAAACGGAGAGATAATTAACAATATTAGATACGCTGATGATAGAGTTATCATTGCAAATGATTGCAATGAAATGGAAAGATTTATACAAAGAATACACATAAATGCATGCTCATCGAAACGATGGAGACGTACCTGTTCTTGGAACCACCGTTAATTCAAAATGGGATGAGTCAACGGAAATAAGAGCATGAATTGAAAAAACTCGAAATGTGTTCACCAATATGAAAAAGTGATATATAAGCAAAATCTCAATAGAATTAAATTAAGACTAGTCAAATGTTATGTCTTCGCTGTCTTGCTATATGGAGCAGAAGGCATCGACCATGACAAAGTTACAATTCTTGGAGCTGTGGATATATTGCTGCATTGTTCGGATATTCCGGCCGGATCATATTACCAACGTTGAAGTTGATGCAGAGAATGGAAAAAAGCAAAGAAGTAGTTTTCACCGTAAAAAACAGAAGCTTGAATACTTTGGACATATTACGAGGTACGCTAAGTAACAGCTACCACAGTTAATAATCCAAGGAAAAGTCGACAGCAAGAGAGGACTGGGAAGAAGACGACACACGGGGATGTATAACCTACGCCAATGATTTGGATTAACATCGATTGAATTGTTCAGAAGAGCCATAAGCAAAGTTTGAATAGCCATGTTAATAGCCAATTTTCGCAAGGGATGAGGCACTGGAAGAAGACGAGGAACTCTAAAATGTGGACTTGTAACTTACAAGTCCTAATTTAGTAATCCACTCGATTCAGGTGCAAATAGTTTTTGTATATAATTGTAGTTATGAAATGCACACTAAATAAATCATTTCTGTTGCATTTTGAAGCACCACTAAATGAAGAAATTTCAATATTACGTTAAACTAAATGTTAATTACCAACTGTATTCATTCCAAAGTAAGCTCAGAATGATTTAGACATATTTATCAGTTAAAGTACATTATTTATCTTGTACACGGGATGCCTAATACCGAATACGCATTTTGTGATCACTATTCTTCTTATGACACCATCTCCCTACGGAGGTTGGCGATCCAATTTGCTATCATTGTACGCGAAACCGCTGCTCTGAAAATTTCTGTTGAGGTTCTTCCGAGCCATCTGCGCAGATCCTTCAACCACGAATTCTGTCTCAGACCGACCGATCGATCTTTTCCCCTCGACTTTTCCCTCGAATATCAGGCGAAGAATTTCATAGCGCTCTCCTCTCATAATATGTCCAATGTACTGCAATTTTCTTTCCTTGACTTTTTAACAGTCAAGGATCACTATACACACCAAGTATTAGTACATATAACATATAACAATGGATTAGTACATATAACATATAACAATTAGTACATATAACAAAGTAGTTTTTATCAGCGAAAAAGTTTCTCGTGAACCGAAAAAAAGATCAGTTCGGTTCAGGTTTTCGTTCCGTCAAAAATAACGGTTGTTTCAGTTTTCGGTTCGTTTCGGTGTAGTTTCCGACTTTTCACCATTGTTTTTGAAAATGGTAATAAAACAGGTATTAAACACAATTTTTGTTGTTGTTTCCGTTGCCTCATTTCGTTCTTTTTCCATTCCCTTATTTTTAACAATTCTGAATTTTAACAATATTTTTTGGAACAACAATTCTTAATTTTATTTCCTTTGTTTTCTTTCTCTAGTAATTCTCTCCATTATTTCACGTTTATTTCTTCTCCTAAACAATCTCTAATATTTCTAATAACTTCCATTATTTCTCTGTCCATAGTATTCCCATACATTCCTGTACCCAGCTTACCATCTATCTTTATTTCTCCCACAAATCTTACATACTCTTTCACTTTAAGGCAATCAGTATTTATTCATTCAAGATTTTCAGGCACCTTTACTTCCCGCATTTTTGCTAAACAATCTTACTCGTCATCGACTGTTCCATCCCGATTATTTTCTTCAGTATTCCAACTATCGCTCTTTCTATTGTTTTCTTTTTTCACTCCCCATATTTCCGCGCCGTACATCATTATATTCCTTACGCAAACCCCTATTATCAGCATTCCAATGCATACCGATTCTCCAAATTTCTTTTCTCACACACCAAATCTCCAAATCTGTTCATAACACTTTTGCAACATCTGCCAATTAATTGTACTCGAGAATGGATGGGAAATGATTAAATGTTGATGCGTGCCAATGGTACCTCGTCTTGTTTACTGGAAGTCGTAACGTCTAAAAATTACACTTCTTATAGTGAAATGTTATAGTCTTTACCTGTATCTGGTCAATTACTTAATTTCATATTGCCGTTTGATTTATCTGACTGGCTTACGCCTTCTATTTTGAAGATTTTAGGCTCGCAATTTGCTAATTAGTTCAGGCTGGAGATCGTTGAAAACACAGCTATTTCGTTAATAAGTGGATCTATTTTATTTATTTAGCGCTGTAGCACTTTTTAAGACTGACGGTGGCATGTTTTGTTGTAAATCGGAATAAAAACAAATGAGAATACATAGGTTGTCTCTAAATTAATTTAAACTTAACTGACGTTGCACTTTGATGATTGATTTGAACCGAATCGAACATGTAAATTCACGTTGTATGAATTATGCTAGTTGTGTGTGGCGGCGTGCGGGTAGTAAGAGAATTAACTTGGAGCGTTTTAGTTTTTGTTAATTAGTCTAATGACTTGGTAATATTTATTTTGTAATGTTTCTAATGTGCTACTTTCCAGCTTGATGTTTTGTAATACCATTGTAATTGCTAGATATAAACGTTGAAGTAGAATCATTTAATCCAGAACAAAATCTCACATTTTGCGACTAGGCAGATAGAAAGGATAATTTTGAGTTGGTACGATTGTTTGATCCGCTTCTGGGTGTGGGCGATTAATTAATTTCGGGATGGAGGTCACAGTCTTTTCCTTTCAACACTCGACGATGTCAAGAAGCCAAATCGGCTTCAGATTAAAAATTATTATAAGCATGAGCGTTTAAAATTTCATGTATCGTGGGGAATGAGGTTGGTTTTCGTTGAGTCGAAACCAGTGCGGTGAATTTGTGCTCTGATGGCAAGTTAATTGTTTGTGAAAATTCGGCGTGGTTTTGAGATCGCCATTTTGTGCACGTTTTTATAGAATGAGCAATTAGGAGCAGGCCGATTGTCATCAGGATGTTGTTACTGATGGACAGACTATGAAGGATGAAACTGTTGTTATTTAGCGGAATTGAGTACGATAATCTTATCAGAGTGGATTTTAACCTTTGAAGTTTTACCGCATAGCCACACCGGTCATGTCGTTCATGTATGGGTGAGCTGTCCAGGGGCTGGTGTGAATGATCGGGCTGCGTTTGTGTACATCAATGTACAGTTGCCTTAATCGACAGGTTGTATGAAAATGTCTTCTGACATATAAATCTGAAACCATTTGAACTAAAATGATAAACGAAAACAGTTTATTACACATTTTTACTCCAAAATCGAGTGTAAATAGTCCAGGTTGTTTTTGTATCCCTTAATACTATGATATGATACAAGAACATAAACCACGCAATTTACTCAAATGTATATGTTTAAAAACAAATTATACCTTACGTAATAAGATCACGTATTTAATAAAACAAAATTAAAAGGGAAGACGTTAGAATGCTTACTTACATCAAGATATCGATTATTCAAAACGCTTAACGCTTTTCCAACTTGCAAAGCACAACGGACATTTCTTTAAAAGATCATTTGCAACTGTCATTGAAATAAGTACTAGTATCGCCGACACGTCTTTGTAAAAGAAATGTAAGTCAAGAATTTTTTCAATTCCAAATGAAATGCAGGTCATGCACATGTTTCGTGCTTTCTCGTGCTTTCATACTTTGGTAGTTTCATGTTATCGATACACACAAATAAAGCAAAAACTGTCTTGAATGTTTTCATCTGACGTTGGCTTGTAAAACTGTAAATTTAATATTGTTTACAACATTTGAATATATTTTCCGTTGAAAATAAGGAATTCTGGGAGAAGTCTCAACTTAGACACATAAATAAATGTTTACACATATAGATACTGTAAAGTGGGCTAGTTTTGGCTACTCTTAAGTGAAGATGCCTTACAAAAGGAAACCTATGGACACAATTGGGAAATAAACACGCAATTTGCGTACCTATTATACAGGGGTTGTCTTATATATTTCGGGATTAGGGAACAAAAACAAATATTTATCATCGAAAATGGCTTTATTGTTTTAAAAATGTTCTCCCTTAAGATCGATAAACTTTTTCCTTTGTTTAAACCAAATTTGGAAGCACTTTTTCTACTCCGATTGTGATACCTCCTACAAGCGCGCTGAACGCTTCAATCACTTCTTCAGTTGTCGACCTCCCAATTTATCTTTGATGTGCACAAATAAAAAGAAATCATTGGGTGACAGGCCTAAACAAGGCGGCTAGTCCATCAAATCGACGTTTTGAGGGCTCAAAACTTCACTTGACCAAGTCGATATTATGCTGGAGAATGATCCGCTTTGCCGGTTGGTTTTCCTCATTTCTCGGAAATCTTCTGGAAAACAAATGATTGCATACCATTCAGAATTGAACTTTCTATGTTGTACCTATGTTATGGTTAAATCGCCAAGACTAGTTTTTCCAAAAAAACAGGCAACAATTAATTTTGAAGTGGTTCGTGCGGGAACAACTTTTGTTGAATATTGTTAGTCTTGAGAAACCCACACAGTGGATTGCTGTTGATATTTGGGCTCATATGCGTAGTTTTGTCGCCTGTTACGATGTCACCTGATAGAGATGTATTGAAGCACCGCGATCGTATTTTGTGCACATTTCTTTCGGCCAATTGATACGAATCTTTTTTTGAGCAATTATCAAATTATGTGGAATCCAACGCGAACAAATCTTTATGACTACCTAATAATTATGCAATGCTCAATGTCTGACTAATGCTGGTATTACTAATATCTAAGGATGCATCAATCCCACAATAAGTCGCATGACGATCTTGCAGTATTAGTTCACGCACAGCATCACACTTTGCTGGAATAACAATCGATTTTGCTGACTTCTACGAAATTTGTCGTTGAGCGAACTACCTTCACGGCACTAGGGTTGCTAAATCCCGAAATATAAAACACAACCCTCGTATTAGTTTTTAAAGCTGACCATTTTGGTCCTCATGGATTATTATACTTCGTAGACATATAATAAAATAAGGCAGTTTGACGGAATTCTATTTTAAAGATTGGTTCCAAAGTTACTTTATTTAGAAAATGATTTTCATTTAGAAAATGAGAATTCATTTATTGGAGGTAACATTTTTCTCATATATTTAGAAATGCTATGAAATAAGAAATATTTTTTGCTACAAAATGATACGTCAGTTTCTTAGTATCTTTAAAGGGGACATGGTGAACAATGCTGTGTCTACATGATGAGATTCTTCAGAGGGCTGCTCCAATAAACCAAGAACCTCAGATAGAAAATAGTATGATCTTTACAACTGAACCAAATAAATTAAAAAATATTAATTACTCATTTTAAATTGTACCATCTGATATAGTAGTATTGCGCAACGTTTTAACAAATAAATCTTCACATTAAAATAAAAGAATTTAATACTAAGCAAAATTTCTTTTGTCATGTCTGCTCGTATCTAGTATGCTGATTCAACCACGCAAAATAAAAGTCGAAACTCCTCTCTGGCTTATTTTATTAGTTTCTTTTTAATTGCAAATTTATTACTAAACAGTTTGTTTTAAAAACTTTTTTGACTCTAACTAACCAAAGGCGCTTATTTGCTGTGTGTACGTGTTTCAAGTACAAAACTCAAAATAGAAATACGTATTTTGAATTGCTAAGTGATTTCTTTAAATAATTAACTACTAATTAATTAGTACTAATTAGAAAATAATTTACTACTAAAAAAATTTATTTAAATTAGCAGAACAATATTAATAGCAAATAGAAATTCAGAAATTTCTAATTACTTGATTTTAGGTTTAGGTTTACAAATATTAATAAATTCCTAAAATTTTCTTTTGAAAATTTATATATCATGGATTCAAGGGGAAATAACCAAAACTTTAAGATTATCGTTGCACGGTATTCAAGCTGCACGGTACTACATAAATAAATTGTTACTCAACATTAATCCACAATTATAATACCTTCTCCCCTGGCCATCATCCTCCGTAAGGACGTGATATCAAACTTGCGCTATCTTCTTAGACCATGATATTCTGTCTTGCGCTTGATGGGTCGCTTCTGCAAATGTGAATCACGTAGCTGATTTTCCCTGATCAATTCAGGGAAAATCAGCTACGTGTTAATCTAGTTAATCGGTTATGGAGAACATCACTGTTTGAGCCGACAAAATAGTTATAGCGAACATCTTTACCGCGTGGGACGTCTCCTGAACTCATGCATATATAGAATCTGCTGTAGCACCTTCTCTTCGAGACATGGTCTGGTTCAGAATATACTGGTTCGATTTTGAATCTATATAATTTTAGATATATTTGAATAGTCTCATACGCCGGAGTTAACTACCCTCAGTAGTTAATTTTCTTTAACTTGTTATTTAAATAATTTTTTTACGGGTTTAGAGACCCAGAAATGGATATCGCATTTTAATTAAGCCTCTAGGCGCCATTGCCTTGTGAACGCCGTTTGGGGAAGGAAATTGAGATTTTTGTTTGTCAAAATGGCGCTAAAACGTATTTGAAATTTACAGGCAACATCCATACGGCTTGTTCCAAGCCGAATAGATTGCCAATGTATTTCCGGTTGAGGTAGACGTTTCCTGTCGTAATCTCATCATGAGGACAACTTGATGGGTTTTGACTTGACGTGGTACTTATTGCGTACCGCCATCTTGAAATCGAGCAAGTAACCGTGCATCCGAATCTTAGATGTCCTCGATAACGAAGACATAAAGCTGCTGTTGGAGATTTACCAACATTTAGTTGGAGTTCTCCTCCACCCAGGAGTCCTGCTCATCGTGGAGACATTGGTCAGTTCGAATTCAAATCCAAAAACCGTTATTAGCACAATTTCGTTCAACACATTACATGTAACCTTAAATTACTATATAGTGTAATTCTATAATCATAACAAAGAGACTATTCAAAAAACATAAGCCAACAAAAAGAAAAATTTAAACAAAAAAAAATGATCCGGATAGTATGTAGGTTGACAAAACATTGGTCGATAACTCTCTCCTATAAATATCTTTTTGATTAATATTTTTGCGCCTCACGGCGAAATTTGGATATAATAATAGAAATTTGGATTTTAAATAATTTAACCGAAGTTATCAGAATCAGTAAAGTTTTGCATTTTTCGTCCATTGACGTAGGCAGTGTGATATTAAAAAAGGGCGTT
>WYDF02027580.1:0-12930 GCA_009867245.2 Adranes taylori
ATCCATAACATGGACGAAGAGCAAAGTCTCTCATAATCACTACACATCGGCCACGATGTTGGACTACGAAGAAGAAGTGAACGTTGATAACGATTACATAAAATAAATAATAAATCAACGATCAGTCAATCACTGTCAAGTATTGTTTTAATGAAAATATATTCTTCATTCTGTTAATAATTGTTCATTTTTCTATAAGTAGCTAAGAATCCTTGACATAATTTATTACGTTTTGAAGGACTTTTTGATACAAAAATTTATAAAAACAATGTAGAGCCCGTTTCGAGAAAGAAAGTCGAACATTCGTAAAACAATTAACGCTTTATGTAATCAAGTCTCTATTTTAGAAAAATTGTTTTAAATAGAAACGAATTCTGAAAATTTTAGCATGCACAATATAGCATGTTATTCCAAATTTTCTAATCTTATAAACCAGATATACGCTATTGTGTGCACATGGCAAAAATCTATACGTGCAATATATAGATGTAAATTCTATATGTATAAGAATCTATATGTGCAAGAATATATTCAACTGCTTATCTTGAGATCTGAGTTGATGGGAAAATCAAAAAGGTTCAGTTTCATTTCGTATAAATCGAGCTCAAATTTTCCATAGACCTGGCAAGAATAACTACATATCAGTGTACCAAAATTTATTGAAATTGGTTTGATAGGGTTTCAGTGATTCAAAAATTAGGTTATTGATTTCAAAGAGCTCCAAACCGTACTTTACAATGAAAATATCAAAACTAAACATTTTCATGAATCGTATATTTTTTTGTAACTACATATGTTATATACATGCATGGTATATAAAAGATTAAAATGAGAAGAAAAAAGTCCTATGTACAGCATACTCACTTCATAGTAAATTTATAAATCAAAATTGCTGGTTATATTACCTCTTCTATTAACCTTTATATATTATTTAAAGGTAAATATTTTGTTTTTCAATTTACTTTACGTCTGCATTAATGAAAATATCAAATTGTTTCATTACACGAAACAATTAGCTATAATAAATCATTTATTTAGAAGGCTTGTATCGCTACCTTATACACGCCTAAAATAATCCATCCTTCCTGTTCTATTTAGAAACTTGCTAATTAATTTTTAATTAAAATAAGAGGAAATTAATTCAACGTCTACATAACAAATGAGGCAGAATACCTGTAAGGCGTCAGAAGTTGTCTAGGTGGCCGACACGACCACCCGTTGCTTCTGATTAAAAATGCAAGGTTACCAGTTTTATAAGATTATGCAGTTTTAATTAATTTTAGGTATAATAGAATTTTTATTTGTAAATTAACATACATGTATCCCAAATTGTTAAAAATGTTTTTCTAACTATTATCTAATTCTAGTATTTAGTCATCAAATAAATTTAATACAGTACATTCATTCGTAGATAATTGTTTATATTTCAAATACATCTGGATCACTGTCTTGATTATTATTGTGATTCTGACCAACATAATTAATTTTTCAATTTTATTCTAGTTTCTCTTGCTTCTGTCGCCCAAAAGAGACCATCCTTTAATGATGACTTACTAAATACTATAATCTATTAATATATCTATCTCCTGACATTTCTTCCCCAAAATGTGGTCTCAAGTTAACTGTAATAATAATAACTTACTCTTTTGCGGCTCCTAATTAGAGGGTAGTCTGATTACTATGGAGCTATCGCTAGATCAACATGGTTCGAGTGAAACGCATAGTTTAATGCTAACTAGATAAATCTCGCTTGATTGCAACAAATCATCAGTCTTTATAGTAAACCTAGTAATAACAAAGAATACTAAATAAATGAAAAGTGTATAGTATACCGTTTGGTATAGCACACATATACGTTTTGCTTTATTTAATTACAACAATTATTATACATCGCACTTGACATGGAGGAATACGCATCAAGCTCTCGCCAGCTATTAAGATATGTCACATTATTAATCGTATGAAATATAAACATGAATTTTTTTGTCGATGGCTCATGTAAATACTCATTTATTATAATACGAATTGACAATGAATTGATGATATGAACGTACTATATGTTTTGAGTACAATATCTACGTACTGACGTATAGCTACTTTGTTTTCTAAATATTTCTTGATAATGAATTTAATTATACATTTTTTAAGATGAAATCCTGAACAATTGACATTAATAGATGTCTTATGACTCCTTCGTCCTAGATCCTGTTAGAATAAGAGTGGTTTTTTTTTAATAAATGGGATACAGGACAAAGTATATAGAATTGTGTTTTCGTTTTCTTTATGATATTTACAATTATGATTCTTTGCTAATTACGTGATGCTGTTTAGAGGATTCCTTTATTAAAATCGACTACCATAACAAGCTTATAATTTACATTTACATAGAATGTTAACTTTATTCATAGCAGTCCTGCGAAGTACCAGGGAACATAAGAACCATGGTTCATATTCTGCAGGTATTTCACTAACTCTAAAATGATATAGATTTATAAATTATCAATATTTTGTATACAACCGTTAAGCGGAAGTATTTTGGAGCATGATTCTCTCATCCTCAAAATACCTCCTTTATGTGTGCTTTATGGCTGTGCTTAATAATATACTGGACATTTATGCTTTAATAAATAATTAAAAAATATCTACATATTTTTTGCTCTGCTCATGGTTGAACAGTGTAACTATGATATATATTTCGAATAGAATATAGATTTGAACGGGATTAACTCCCTTCCCAACATACGCTACTGGCATGTGTTTTAAAAATGTCGCTTAAATAAATGTCTTTATACATAATGTTTTAAAGTTGTCGAATAGAAAACTTACTAAAGCCTCAAGAGCTTAAGATCAAAATATACTGGGCGTATTAATTGTTCAGCTTTGTAATTAAAGTTAAATTTTAAACACAACATCAACATCAACCCTAAATAGAGCAACGTTTCATTTACATGGTATACAGTACAATGTTTTATTTCACGTATTTAAAAAACTGGCGGACACGTGAACATTTCTTTTGACCCGCTGTCTAATTGTATGTAAACTGTTGCTAGTATCATCCTGATTTTAAGCCTGTCTATCCCAGGAGCTGTTGAAAATCTATTTTACCAATTTGTTCGTAACCGATTATTAAAAAACTACATTTAGAGAGAATCTTGCTTAATTTGCAAAAATTAAAGTGCTTTATTTGTGTCAAAGCATGTTAATGATGTAATAATTTTAGTTCCCTTTGAAATATGGACAGGGAGTTTGGTAGGATTCACCCTTAAATTTCGCGCACTCTCTGCATGCACCTTTGTCAATAGTTTATTCATCTCTCACTCTAAGTGTGCTTTTAAAGATTACTAGTATATTGTATATGATAATAAAATTGTGATTATAGATTCATATAAAAGTGTAGAAGTATGTAGAATAAATTAAAATACATATGGACTGAATCTGAAGTATGATAAGAAGAGCTGATATAATTTGCTCTTTTGCTCATTTGCATTAAATTGTCCAATTTAGGAAACCTGAATTGACTGGATTGAACTGGATTAATAAACTTAAAAGCATTTCTTGCTTTGTATAAAGACACTACCGCACTTTTCTTTCTTTCTTTCATGCATCGCCTGCTTACCATAGATATGTAGTAAAGATCCACTGTCGCTAGCTTCACTGTCGCTGTGTGGTGTGAATGCGCAAAGCGTTGTATGCGAAAGTACACTGTCTATGCTAGAATATGTAAATATGCTAGTGGCACCTAATCCAATGTATGACGTATGAATACTATACAAGATAATAATAATATATATACTGCTCTCGCTGTTACTGCATGCATACTGCATAGGCTGCTGCGTTCTACTGTAACATGTGAAGGCCGCCAAGAGAGGAATTTTGTGTTGTGTTCTACGTAGGGTGTAATTAATTCCGAGATTTGCATACAATAATGTAGTGGGACCGTGTCAGGAAATAAATGATGTGTGGTTGTCTACGTACAGACCCGTAGACGAAACAAAAGTTGAGTGACGGATCCCGTCTGTAGCCAAGGCGACCAGCCAAGCCAAGCAGAGCGACCAGTCAAGCCGAGGCAATGACTAGAACGACTGCCACCGACAGTGGCCGATATAATAAAACATTTGGTGAGCGATTTTATATCCCATACACCGTCCCGTTTATCACATGTAATTTTGAATAGCTTTGTTTCTCTTCCTGCCTTATCACCAATCTAAGTCCTATTCATAAGAGTGTTTAATTATAGCGTTAATCGGGTTAGATTTAGTCGCTCCAGCGAACATAGCACTTGCGTTGATTGTGGTATTTTTACAGCTTATAGTGGTCTGTTTTTCTATTTCGTCCACTGGCTGGAGCATATAATACTTCTTCTTCTTCTTGACTTGCCATATCCATTCCGGACGTTGGCTATCATCATGACAATTTTTACTTTATTGCCCGCAATTCGAAACAATTCTGTAGAATTGACTCCAAACCATATTCGTAGATTTGCCAGCCAAGATATGCGTTCTCGACCAATACGTCGAATAACTTCATCATTCGTAATGTGATCCACCCAAGAAATCTTCAGAATACGTCTGAACAGCCATAGTTCAAATGCACGAATGCATTTTTCCATAGTCCAAGCTTCCACACCTTGTAGTAAAGTTGAGTACACAAAACAATTTCACATTCCCATTTTTAAATCCATTGTAATATCATGACAACAAAACATTCGCTTCAATTTGAAAAACACAGCTCTAAGCTTTTCAATTCTAATTTTAATTTCTTGAGAATGATCCCAAGATTTATTTAAATAGCAGCCAACATATGTAAAACTTTGCATCTTCTCAATTATTTCCTTGTTAATTGTTATTAGTTTTTATAGGTTTATTGACTTTTAACTAACTACCATGTATTTCTTTTTTTTTGGTATGGAGTTCTAATCCGTAGCTTATATGTTGGACTTTGTTTACTAAAAGCTGTAGTTCTTCTAAAGTTGGTGCTATCAGGATGGTGTCGTCAGCATATCTGATGTTGTTTACTATTTCGCCATTAATTCTTATATCATATTATACATTATCAAGCGCTTCGCGAAAAATGTATTCCGAATATTTATTAAATAGAATCGGTGATAACACAACCCTGTCTTACGCGGGATTTAATTTCGATTTCGTCATTTAATAATTGACATGTTTGACCTGAATTCAATGTTTATTTTTACATTTTGATTCCAATAAAGATTCGCAATAATACGAATATCTTTATTGTCAAGTCCGATGCTTTGTAATATTTGGATCATTTTTCCATTTGTCGAAAGGTTTTGTGTAATCGATGTAACACACATGCACATTACAGCCCTGATCCCCATATCGTTGAAACAAAACTTGAACTGAAAACAATGCTTCACGTATGCCAAATCCATTGCGAAAGCCGAATTGAATTTCACTCATATTTTCCTCGCATTTTCTGTATATCCGTGCATGAATAATTTTTAAAAACAATTTTAGGCCATGACTCATTAAGCTAATTGTTATATAGTCATTGCATGTTTTCGGTGTTTGTTTTTTCGGCAAAATGACGAATGTAGATGTTAAGCAGTCTTGAGGTATTATTCCAGTGCAATAGATTTTGTTAAATAATTCCGCCAATCTTTTTACACATTGTTCATCCAGGGTTTTAATTAGTTCTGTTGGAATTTCATCAGGACCCGTGGCTTTTCGCTGTTTTGCACGTGATATTTCGTATTGTAATCTCTGAAGCATCATTTGCCTGAATTATTGGTTTGTCTGGTCTTTCACTATCATCAACACGTTTTCGAATGTATTGTTTCCATAAACCCAACTTCTCTTCTATTTCCAAAACCAGATTACCCCGATCATCAGATATGTTGCCAAACACTCTTTTTGGATAGATTCCACACATAACTTTTATTTTTTTATATAAATTATAAGAATCGTCTTTGTTGATGAGTACTTCTACTTCTTGACATTGTTCACTTAACCATATAATACTAGCTTAGTTGCGCAGCCACAGTACCACTCGCGTTAGTCGGTGGGTTATTGTGACTGATAGTGATCTCCCTTCTGTTCTATTCACCGAAGTGTGCAATTCTAGCTCGCGTTAATTGAATTAATTAGAAATAATCACTCAGCGAACATAGCACTCGCGTTAAACGAGGTGTTATTGAACTATAGTGAACACCTCAGATTCCTACCTTGCCTGTTATGTATATCGTGCATTCAGATTTCTCTCCGGATTCCCGATTGAATTATAGACTATTTGTACATGCCTTCCGCATTAATACTGTTTTATTACTATTATTATCACAACACATATATTTTATATTTGTTTATGAGAGAATTGCTATTGTTTAATTAACCGTCATTGTTGCGTCATGAATTAAAATTGACAATTATTCGTTTGTTTATTGTTGACATTTAATTGTGCATTTACATTTCATTCTTTGTTTATATTATCTAGAACAATGGTTCTTAAGCTCTTAATGGCCGGCGCCCTCCTTAAATTCTTAAATTGTTCTCGCCCCCCCCCCCATAAATTCTTAAAATGTTTTCGCGCCCCCCTCACCTATCCTGTTCCGTATTTCGGAAATATATTTTTAATATACTTTCTGAATATAGTTTCTAAAATTGTTTATATTTGATGCTGTTTCATTAATTAGCAGTTAAAATCTTTTTAAGCTCCGTACAAGAACACGAACCACTGCACTACTAATGTATTCGTGCCCGCAGTAAGCCATTGCGGGCGGGAGGAACAACAAAATCAGGTTCCAATGTGCGGTCTCACGTTAAACTGACCTGGCACCCAGAATACATATTTCCGAAGGATATAATATTCTGCTATAAGAAGATATTTGTTTGCGCCATCTGTGACAGTATCTAGGATTTTCTGTTAGCTGTGTCACTAGGGAGAGCCTGTCGCAGAACACTGTATATTACTCCGCCGTATAATAGGTATTCGATCGTCTAGAGACAACACAACAATATTAAACGTTTTCTTAAAAGCACAAATGATTATTTACTTGGAGGTGCATCAAAAGCGAATTACCTTAGTATTCGTTCATCTTGGAATATCCAAACAGAGAATTATTGTAACCTTGATTTGGATTTATATAGGTATACCCCAACTGAGTCCCGGTTGCAATGTTATACATTTTTTTGAAATTATTACGACAAGAATATGAGCTTCCGCGAACAAAACAGTTCGCAGGTGCTTCGTATCTCTACTACGATTATCTTACAGTCGCGACGCATTTCGAGCGACTGATGTTCACACAAACAGGCTACGGATGGCAAAACACAACCAATATCTTCCAGTTGTAGTAAAGCATAAACCTAATAATTAAAGCTCTTCCTTCATCCCCATTTTGGTACTAATTCAATAGAGAAGGGCGGGGGTTCGTAAAAGCGATTCGTAGGTAGGCAAACCTTTCTTAATTCTTTATGTTAGTTGGTAGGTCTTGATCAATCAATATAATAAGTCAGGTTTTTGAGCCGAATTCACTCTAATCAATATTTAACGAAATCACCAAAAAGCTTTTAGACATGTAACAATTCAAGGCAGATATTCAGAAAAGTTGAGCAATAATCTAACAAATATTATCATTAATACATTAGTCCTTCAGCTTACAAATAATTTTTATAACACAACTAAAGAAATATTAAAAGATCTACAATCAAATTTCTAGTTTGACGACCTTATTGGTAAAAAAAATATTAAACTTATTTTCCCCTCAAGGAGAATAAACAAAATAAAAATATATGATCTTGAATGAAAATAAAAGTAAAGTTAGCAAAATTTGTCACCAAAGACCAGAAATCAGGGCCAACCATCGATATCAATCTTCCCAGCATATAACGATAGAACTGCACACAAATAATGCAAAAGAACAGAACGGCAGTATTCTATGCAATGATTCTGTGATTCTGGACCTATAGCTTCCACTAGAGCTTCCATTTCGAATATTCGACAATTCGAACACCGAATATATTCGACGCTTTTAACTATTCATTATTCGGATATATGTAAAATTATTCTGATTTTATTTGAAATTAAAAATTTATACTTGGAAAGCAACCGCTCAGCTCTAAAAATATCAACGCTGGTATATATAGAAGACCAGATATAGGTTTTTTTAATGACATTAGAATGTACCAAATCCCAATATTTAATTTTGTAAAAATAATAAAGGAATCTTTGATTGAGATTTTATCCTATGGATAGTCATAGCTATGGATAGTGTGTAAAACAATGATGTGTTAACCAATGGTGTGTTAACGAATTTTCATATTATATTACCAGGTGAACGACTGCTGAGCTACTTGATGGAATTTCATAAAGAAAGAGAAAATTTACTGTGGATCAAGACTGATATCTTACAAAATGGAAACCTGTCATTTTCTATCACCATAGATGAAATAAATAATAATTCTAGTGTAAAATGTTTGAACGTAACAGTTCATGTTCTTTCAATGGACAAGAGCAGTTTTGAACTCCGTGTCTGAATTTGAAGGGAAAACCAATACAGATTATATCAAGCTGACGGTTGAAGAAAATTGGGGAGTTTGATATTGATATAAAAAAAGATGTCGTTACTTCAACCAATGATGGTGCAACGGTAATGAAGAAATATGGTAGCTAGTTGGATATAATTAATCAGCGGTGCCATAATCACGAATTGAAATATCGCACTCATGGATTGTTTCTATAAAAATTCCAAACACAGTGTGAAAATGAAGAAAATGAAAGTAATTAATGTGTAGACTGAAATATGTTGTGACAAAGAAGATGATGATGGTAAAGTTGATAATAATGAAGATAGTGATAATGGCGAAGAAAGTGATGAAACTCATGAAGATGCTGAACAAGGGATGGAGCTAAGAAGACCAATACATTCGGAGATGATTTTTTGCTCTCTAAGTATAGAAAAAATCAATTGATAGAAATCAATTTAGATTCAATTTAGATGATTTAGAAGTCTAATAAAGAATTATATATCTTACAATATTTAATTGATTTCTGGCTCCCATGCAATAAATACATTGAGTAAAAATGATGCTACTCTGTTGACAGCAGAAAGAGTGTATACATTTTTGTTCAAACAATATAATAAAGTAACAACTGAAATGAGCAAAATGTTATCAGCGACTATACAAAAGTATGGATATACGCCGAAATGTAGAACTAATAATACTCTTAAAATACTAGGAATTTGGCGCTGTTCCTATATCAGTTAAAAATTTTAAATATGCCTAAAATGACAGAAAATATCAAAGGAAAAGGGAAGTAACATCATTGGGAATATAATTTTTACTAAAATTACACCGGAACGTGTTATTATGTCCAAATGAAGTAATAAATTCTTCATACTCTGGACCGAAGTTCAGATCTGCAAAAACAATTGGAAGTAGCAATTCCTTCAATTGGAAGGACTTTAGAAACCTTGCTGCATTATACTAAAGGTATATTTCACAATATTGATTGATAAATTCACAATATTATTTATTATATTGCAAGTTATAAAATCCACTTTTATGGCGTCAGAAAAAAATTTTTCGATAACCGGCACAATTATTTAACCGTCATTAACATTTATTTCTGTATTTCTGAATTATGAATAAATTTCTTTTTGTTTTTCTGCCATTTTTATTTATAATGCGTATATAAATGTGTACTTTGAGACTGCACTTTAGAAATCAGATTTTTTAATTTTTCGCCGGGAGACGCCTGGTATGACCTTTCTATATACAATGGGCTCCTACAATGGGCTCCATATTTCCAAGTATATTTACAAACTTTATTTTGATTTTTAATTGAAATATTTTTTGATGTTCAAAAATCGTCGAATATATTCGAATTGATTTGTTTAGTATTCACAATTCGAATAATTGAACACAACGAATTTGGAAATTCTACTTCGGACAGCTCAGTGGCTGAGTAGATTCGTACTGTATTCAGCTGTCCAAACTCCAAACAAGTAATACAATACTCAATCAAGACTATTAGTAGAATCTTATAGACCGTACCAAGCATTTTTAGGTCTACCAAGTATATCTAGACCAAATACCTTAAATAATTAATTTCTCCAAAGTAGCCTATAGAATGCGTACAAAATCAATCAACTGATGGAAGGTTTTGCGTTAGTAAACAAACAGTTTTACAGTTACTCACCATTGGAACAAAAATGTAAACGAAATATTGTTATTTTGAAACAGCAATGCATTAAGCGCAGTAAAATGCTTATCGTAGTAATATGTATGAAACTGGTATGTATTAAACGTAGTACGCAGAAAATAAAATTTAATTACAACTGGTGATGGGAGTTCCAGCTACAATGTGGTAGCCCGAAATTGAGCTACGCGACATACCAAATATGCTACGAAGTAAGCGTACCAGTGACAGACATCCATATTTCATAGGAAAATAATAATTGAATTAATGATTCAGTACTGCCTATGTTTAACCTGATAGCCAATTTAAATGGAAACAAATAACAAAAGAACATTACAGTTTTAGTTTTCTACTGCATTAGAGAATTGTGCTTCAGTTTACCAGTTGCAACCTCCGTAACCTTGTCAAAGGCTATTTTGTCAAAGGCCCTGAATATAGTAACCCTGTTGCTATATTCAAAAAATAAAATGATTCGTATATATGTATATTCGATTAGCGCTTAAATTTTAATATTGTGTTGATTCTAATTTTCAATTTTCATTCTTTAATTACTTATTAAATAAATACTTTCGGTAGCGAGTTTGGATTAATAAAAAGAATCTATTTTTGTTTTATTTTAAATGAAATATGTAAGTTACAAAATCATATGAGGAAGAAGCCGACTAGCGAGTAGCGAAACACGAATAATAATTTAACAAACGATTGCAAACGCACAAATGCATCTGGATTCAACACAGTGAAATTGGGTTGAAAGCGTTAGCATAGCAATTTGTAGCGTGTGCAGCGATAAGCATAGAAATTGTGTTGGCGCTATTGGTACGGTTTGGTCTGTCACTATTATGTTTACACTTTAACTTTTACAGTAACTTGTGTAACTAGCTACATCGATGACATGTCGCACGTTGTAGCGCTACAAAAAAAGATCGTTACAAAGTAGCGGTTACACGAGTAGCAGTACATTACTCATAACAACACAACAGAAACCACAGTTCAATGTCAATGGTTATCTTAACAGAAAAAGAAATATTTTAGTTTTAAATGAATTGACCTAATTTACGAAGACATGTGGCATCACAAAATCCATCCTAAAGACTAAAATTTCTAAATTTTATTTAGATAAGCAGAACGAAATTTATTAGGATGTTTCTGGGATAATAAAAGCTAATCAAACAACCAGAATTTCCTAATATTAACATTCATGTAACCATATTCTTTAAGATGAAATTAAATTGCACCAAAAATCACAGCATTTATTTGTAAGAATTAATAAAAGCTCAAATCATTCAGCAAGTCTAATCATATTTTAATTCACAATTAAAAGATAGTTGACCGCTAAAACTAAATCTCACCGCACCTTATACAGCTTTCTCAAACAGTCACTTTTGTCTAGCTTAAACGTTTCTACTACTTGTGTTGATGCCGCAATGATAAAATATGTGCATCGATTTCCTTTTATTTGGGAATAGTTAATAAGAAACAAATGACTACAGTTTTGCTATTTCACTGAGTCAAAATTAGCACTCTAGCTAATGAGCGAATCTAAATACGGTTTAAATTTTAATCCGCAACAAAATCACCGATCAAATTTCTCAATCTTCTCTTTACTCCATTTGACACGATCTGCCTTTTGAGAGGTGGTCAACTGCTGCCGAATATATCAAACGCACTAAATATCTAAATATTTATGCTCAGGGTCAGTTACATAACGATTGGTTTACATCATGATGCGTACTATTTGAACGTTTTCCGACTAAAGGTATGACCTTCAGAAAATTTCTCACTGATATTAGTTGTATTGCTTTGAAATTCTACAAAGAAGTTGTACATTAAACCCCTCTTAACTTGGTCAGGGCAATATGTTTCACATAAGCTAGAAACTACATTAAAAATCAACCAATTAAAATCATTACGCTGAACTTTCGTTGTTTATCGTACTGTTTATTTTAACACACAGCAAATAAAACTACTCGATTGACTATGATAAAGAAATCACCTTTATATATTACAGCCTATGCCTCTCAAATAAGATAACTATGATGCGGCTTGAATGTCGGTAATTTGACATTGACCTGACTTAAGAAAACTGTTCATCGTTTGCACTGTGAGTTTAAGCTTGATTTACGAAAGGAGGAGCATTATATTATTACAAACAAAATCAATATTTGTAACAAATATTTATTTTCCACATTACAACAGATTAACTTAATGAAGCATCGTCGTATTTGATCAAAAATGATTTTTATTCGCGTAAGATTAAATTAAATTTTATTTTATGAAATTGAGCATACATGTAGGTAATATATAGGTAGGCCTTAGGTAAGCATTAAAAGCTTTTACGTGACATGTGATGATAATGAGCACAAATCAATATGAATTTGCATATTACTAAAAACAATTTAAATGCAATCTTGTAAACATTACTCTGCCCGCCTACTTTAGTTTATTGTGGATTGTAGGTAATTTCGTAAATCACATAATAGAATTATAATATGCAAGAAATATGTATAATTATAAGAAATGTAGGGAAATTTATTGTACTGTATAATATTATATAATGAAATGATAATGGAGTAAATTAAAAACATATGTAAATGTGTTATTGATTCGTATGTTGTGTTCTATACTTCTACATGTAAAAAAGCATCATATTTTAGTGCTATTTTGTTTAAAATTGTGTCTAAACTAATATCAGTAACTAGATGATAACCCGTCGTAAAACGACTATCCATTACCAGGTCATATTTTATTTACTCAAATGAGTTGGGTTAT
>WYDF02027591.1:0-12930 GCA_009867245.2 Adranes taylori
GCCCATTTGCGTCTTTGCGGAAATTATGTACTACAGAGATTCTCAGCCCATACCCTTGAATGAGTTAACTTGTTTAATATTCTGTGCCTTATTCAATAATCTATAGAAGGTAAACATTTCTTATATAGATGAATTTGATCTAAAACTGTACTAAACTAGAAAATGACATTCAAAATCAGAATTAGTTTTTCAATTCTATGTTTTTTTTATCAATAAAGTAGCAACTATTTATTATAAAAAAGTTTATATACATAATATGCAATTGTCAAATGGTATTTCGTAATATTATTATGAGACACAATATTTACTTATACTTAATAACATCTTAAATTACGAGAAATGATTTTTAATATTATTATTATTATTACTATGTATACATTATAATTAGGCTTAAGATGATATTTTCCGTACAAATTATCTTATTCTCACAAAATGGTAACCACAAAGAAAAGCAATATTATAAACCAAATTGGAATTTGCAATGCTAAATTCATGTCCGTATGATTTCAAGTATAGACGAAATGGCACAAATTAACTAGTTAATCGATTTGCTTTTTTGTACTTCGCGTAAATATGTAAACAACTGATAACTCTTATAAATAACCTTGTAGAAGTTTATTATACAGCGAAAAAATACTTGATATTAAGTATAGGGTTATTCAAAACGAATGAAACGACTTCATGATGCAATGAGTCACTGGTCATTTTGAGGATGAGTTATCTAAGTTTTGAATAACCACCACAAGGGCGCTGTTATCACGTCGTTCTTCCGGCAACGTTCAGTTGTTCAATTACCTTCAGAATGGAGAATCCTCAGTAAAAGGCGTTCAGCTCTGTAGACTTTCCAAAAACAAACTAAATTGTCACGGTATAGTGTGTTTTTCGCAGACTATTCGATATTGCTCCTCTGCAGGATGAAGATTGTGGTCTCGGTGCGAGCTCACCTATGAGAGACCAAGAGAGGTGCAAAGCTTTCATCATGATTAGTAGAAGTAAACCCTTCAGGGTTGCTCGGAGTCTACAACAAATTCCTGATGGGTGAGTGCCTTCTAAAGGTATGGAAGAAGGCCAAATTGGCGGTAATCACAAAAGGTAAGGAATCGAGGCGATAAAGTCCAAATAGGGGCCAATTTGTCCAATTTTTCTAGATCGCGAAGCTTCTTGAAATAATGCTACTACAAAGGCTTCAAACGCATTCAAGTCTTACCAACTGGCTACACAAGACGCAATTCGGTTTTAGAGACGTTCAACAATATATGCCGTTCGCGCGGTGATCAAGGCAGGCAAAGTGGCACACGCAGCCACATGGTACGCAAAAGAGTTGTGCGACTTGTGCTTAATAGTATATAGGAAGCGCTTTCGGTGAAGAAAGTTCCGTTATGACTGCACGCGATTCTGAAAAGCGACCTGTCGGATAGGGAGCTAGTTTAAGCTACAGCGGATGGTATCCAAAGGACAAGACAACTGACCTGCGGCGTTCCGCAAGGGTCGGTGTTAGGCCCAACTTTGTGGAACGTGATGTACGACAGCATGTTAAGAATAACCTTTCCACAAGGCGTTCTGGTTTTTGCCTTTGCTAATGATGTTTCTGTCATGGCAAGGAATAGGCGAGACAGGAATCTGCGGGAAAATCTAAATAGGGCAGTAGCTGTAGTAGAGTCTTGATCATCGGCTAAGGAAGACCGAAACCATAGACAATCAAGTCTCAGGTCTCCAAGAGCGTTTCTCTAATGAACTTTAATACCTGATAGTGATTCTTAACAAGTCTCTCAGTTGACTGCACATGTCAAACACCGGCAGAAATAGCCGACGCAATTAGTTCGCAGGTAGCAAAACTAATGCCAAGAATTGATGACGCAGGAATCGCGAAGAGAAAGCTTTTGTATAGAGTAGTAGAATACACAGCGCTTTATGCGACGCCAGTATTGGCGGAGGCGTTGGGTACGATAAGGACCGCAGGGTTGCTAACAGAATCCAAACAACGGGTTTTCTGGAGGTTACCTGTGCATATCGGACGGCGTCCCTTGGGGCGTTATACGTTATAGCGGCGGTCGTAGCAATCAGACTCCTAGCCATAAAAAGGGCTAGGACTTAAGAGCGTAAAACATCAATAGAAAAGGAACGGCCCGAGACACTAAACAGATGGCAGGAAGAGTGGGCAGCTGGGCTAAGGGGAGATGGACGTACAGACTCATACCTGACGTTAAGCAATGGTACATAGCTGACCGAGGCGGGTTAAGCTACTATCCCACACAGGTCCTAACGGGCTATGGCAGCATCTGCGAGTACTTGCATCGCATAGGGCGGAGGCCGACACAGGATTGCGAGTACTGTAACTCTGGATGTACCGACAGCGCTGAGTGCAAAGCCTGTGCCTTGAAAGGCAGACTGGGCCATTGAAAGGCAGCGGAAGCATACTTAGGAATATGATAAAGCGCACGCTATACAATAAGGGGGGGGGGGGAGGACGCAGCAATAGAATTTAAGTACATAACCAGCAAGAGCAGACAGACAGCTAGTGACCACTCTCGCATACCAGCGGGAGCGCGTTATTAAAACTGTTAGGGCGACAACATCTGATCCGCTTACTGATGTCATGTGACCAACAGGAACCGTTAAGCAAGTGCGGTCACCAAGAGTTTTTTACCATTTGAGCAGGCAAACCCAAGATAACTGCGGATTGACCATCCCGATAGTCGGTGAGGCGACTTCTTCTCTCGGCAAAAAAAGACGATTCGATATGAATTCGACTCAATCCAAGCTTCAACAGGTTCAAGAGGATGGATGTCTGGGGCCAGGAAACAAATAAGGACGATAACGAGTTTTGGAGGAACTAATGGCGAGAATCTGTGCTGCGTTGGAGAAAAGACCGTGGAAGTCAACAAATCGAGCTAGCAGTTCACTTATGACGACAAAACAAAGCGAATGGAATTTTGCGGTTCAATGCTGGAGGTGATAAAAGACGACACTTTCATTTCACGTTTCAGTTTTAGTGATAAAGCTTGACCGGCATAGTCAATCGTCACAATGTGGGGAACAAAGCGCACCCACGTGATGCAGTCAAGTACGAAAAATGTTTCCTATGGTCAACGTCTTCTGTATTGTGTCTCGGGATATCACAAACGATATGCTGTCTCGATATGCTCCAAAAGGGACTCTGCAAACATGACCAGTATGATTTTATTTTTCAATAAGATGGAGGGGGGAGGGGGCTCCGAGCCTTTTTACATGAAAAATTGTCCGGCTGCGAGATTCTCAGACAACGTGTACCCACTAACTGCAGTGGCCTTTACCATCGAATAACAATAGCGAGCAACTCAGTGGATTGTGACATCTTAATACGAGCCTGGAAGGAATTTTCTTATTGCACTGATGTCCGCGATGAGAGTAGTTAGTTTGGCCACATTGAACACTTGTAAATAAAAATTGCGTAATTAAATCAGTTCATTCTTTTTGAATAACCTTGTAGTTTTATTTAAAAAAAAACATTAAAAGTAAAAAGAAATATATCGTATAATGGTTTAATTTCAAACATGTCGCGTTTATTAAGCAGTCAAATTTCTGATCGTCAACATGCAAAATATATTTGCGACGGTTGAATAGTTTATTTCACCTCTGAGCAGAAGCTTACCATTCATCAGAAATTCGATTGCAATCATATCAAATGTATTTTGCCTATATGGTTAGATAATTGCTCAGCCAAAAAATTAACCAACGATAAACATATTGAAAACAGTCTACAAAAGAAATAAAAAAGTTTACGCGAAAACAATATTGCAAACAATTATATGTATCACGAGTATTTTTTTTAAATCATCTTCTTAAGCCTTTCCTGCAAAAGTTATCCTAAGATGGCACAATGAAAATCTTTCCATTAGTTTCTTAATTCTATCGACGCTTATAACTAATAATATACAGTATGGATGGAAATTTTGAAATATCAATAAGAATTTTTTATAACATATCACTTAAAGACTACTTATTGTAAATTTACGTATTTTAGTTCCATGTGTGTATACTTAAATTGTTTTTAAATCTATATTTACTTATCATCATTGTCTGTCCCAAATGATGTATGTATTTGGCCAACATTCGTCATCCCGGCTCATTCGGTAAACTAGCACGAATCAAAGGAACGCATACATTCGTACGTATGCATCCGACTTGGCATATGCATTTGACAAATGTGTGTGGTTAGCGTGTATTCGCTAAATACACACATCGTATGGGACAAGCATTACATATGCAAGCTTTTCAATTACAGTATGTGGCCAAAATTTTGCATTGCTTATCAATTTAATATGTAGTAGTTTTACTTACATTACTTTCATTTTTAAAATTATGGAACAAGTATATTATTCTTCTAAAATAAATCTCATATATGCTATTAAATAGAAAACTTCTGTTTTGAATATAAGTTTTAGTGTGACAAATATTTTATATCGCATATCGTATTATTAATATCTCGTATATCTAATACTGCATATATAGTTTGTATTAAAAATTCTGATCATCTTACGGTAAAATAGAATTATTTTCAAATTATTCCAAATCCATTAGCAGATTTTAAGAATACTTCAATGTATACTAAGAGTCCTATAAATAGCAGGAACTATAGCTGGAACTATAAATAGCAGGATCTTGTGAAGATGCAGTATGAGGGAATTGAATTGGGGAATTGTAGAGACTCTGAGTTGTTCGGTCCCGAGAAGTTCCTATTTCTCTACATAGAGACTCGTTGGTCGGTCGCGGGTTAACGTGCATATCAAAATTTAATCTACGTGAATTGCGGATTAGTGAGTTAGGTGATTGTCTGCCGCTTCGTGGTGAACCCGAAGACGGCGGACGTGGGATTATATAGTGATAAACAGTGGACCCAGTTATTAGGACACAACGTGCCATAACAAAAATTGTTATTTTTAATTTGTATTTTTTATTGTTTTAAAATCCTATAATCTAATGCACAGTGACAATATGGTGTTCTCTAATGAAGAACGAGTACGTCTTGTAGAAGAGCATATGGTCGTAAAATGTTTGGAAGTGAAATGAGGAAATTAGCTGAAGAATAAGGAAATTAACAAAAGCTAAGACGCAATCTTCAAACATGTTTGAAGTTGTCATTGATTTACCCCTGTATGGGGTAAATCAATGAACGTTGAGAGAACGGCAAAGTTACTACTGAAGACCAAAAGGATTGGATTACTAGCAATAACTGAAGCCTATAGGACAAAATCAACTGACGCTTTATGATTCCTGCCTACAATTCCCCCAATATAATTCCTAGTATGAGCGAAAAAAGTCACCGACTCAAGACAAAAAGTATAGCGGTGCGGGATCGTGTACTTTCAGGTTAGAAGAGCTTATGGACAAATTCCGAACGGGGCAGGTGGACATATATTTTAATACCCCAAATAACACCTTCGATCAATTTTTGGGCCACACAGTTCGTCACGGATGCTTTGTTTCCTATCTATCAAAAATTGGGGAAAAGGACAGCGCGTGGAGAGCACTGCGAGCAGGAGACAGACGACGCAGAGCACACTGTGTTTGTATATACGGCGTGGCCGCAGGAGCTGGCAAGAGAAGCAGATGTTAAGGTGCCCATAGACGTCGTTCTTTGCTCATTATTTAACCCGCACGGGTAAAACTGTATGGGTAAGAACGAACAACGACTTTACTCACATACAAAAGGATTGTATCCTTCAGTTTTTCAGATATCACCGCTTGAACAACTATATGGATACTACGAGCACGTTAGCAGTGGCGGCCGTAGTGGCTATAAAAGTTTCAAAAAGAAAACGTTCAAAATGGCCTAAAGAATGGTGGCTTAAACTTAATAATAAATTGTTTATTCCAGTTTTTTAAATCACTCATGGTTAAAGACAATCTTTGATCTATTAGTAAAAGCTACGTTGGCCAGCTAAAAGGACGGTTTTCAGTGACAATAAGTGACAACTAGTGGTAAGCTATATGGCCTCAGACATGAAAAGAACTAGAAAGAAGTCCGAACTAGAAAGAAGTGCTAAAATGTATTCTAAACCATATTAACAGTTTTGAATTACGCGCGCATATACGACTTGGTATTGCTGACATACACGCCTAAGCTAAATCACATAAAAGTATTCGGTAGTGAAACCGAATATAGTTCATGTCCCTGACTGTCTATGGAAGATATTAGAACCAAAAGCAAGAAATTGATTCTAGTAGGATATGATAATGAATCCACTAATTATCGATTGCGCGTCAGTAAGAAGATTAAAATTCCACGTGATGTAATCTTTAATGAAAACAATGAAATAACATTACCCAGAACGAATAATATACTCATTCCTATCAATGAAGAAAATGATATAACACGAAATATCAACGAAGAAGAAAGTGAGGAAATCTGAACAGAAGAAATTAAACACAAATACGACTTGAAATCAAGAGACAGCTAACGACAACCAATCAGATATGAATCAAACTCTTTAGAAGCAAATCTACCAACAACACGTGAAGAAGCAACGACATATGCAGACAGTAAACACTGGAAAAAGACAATCGAAGAAGAACTCGTAGCCCTAGAAAGAAACGACACATGGGAGTGTACAACGTTGCCATTAAATAGACAAACAAGTAGTTCTAAATGGGTTTTTAATGTGAAAAGAAATAAAAATAACGACGTTGAAAGATACAAAGCCAGACTATGTGCTAAAGACTTTAATCAAGTAGAAAAAGTAGACTATAGTGAAACGTTTGCACCTACACCTACAACCAGATATGATACACTTAGAATTGGTCTTGCAATTGCAACAAAGAAGAATTATGACATTTTACAATTTAATTTCAACACAACTTTTCTACACGAGTTTCGTGAGTTAAAGGAACAAATCTTCATGGATCCTCCGTCAGGAATGGAAAACCATAATAATCCATAATAAACAGCCGATGCCAACAATCTGTTGGTTTATCAACCACAGAAGCAGAATTCGTGGCAGCTTCCGAAGCAGTTAAGGAAGCAATGTAGCTAAAACAAGTGTTTAGTGAAATTAGTGTATACGTGAGCGATTATTATGGCATTACGCTATGTTGTGATAATCAAAATGGTATAAAGTTAATCAAAAATCCTGTGTTTCATAAGCGCACTAAGCATGTTGATGTGTGGTATAATTTTATAAGATAAAAAATTGAAAATAACGAAGTAAAAGTAAAATACGTGCCAACTAACGATCAAATTGCCGATATACTAACAAAACTGCTGCCATCTGTGAAATTTGAAAATTTTAGATATAAGTTAGATATAAAACTGGGAAGTTTAGAATAAGAGGGAATGTTGAATTGTATTCTAAACCATATTAACAGTTTTGAATTAAGCGCGCAAATTCGAGTTGGTACTGCTGACATACGCGTCAATTTGTCATTCTGTCTTCACTTCACGTCAACAACGAGGACGTTGTCTTTTCTATTATCGAGTTTATTTTTCTTTATATTTTGTTCTTGCTTGTATTATATTTTTATTGTTTATTAAAAAGCTTTTCATGACACCCAAGTTTCATTTCAATAAGAAGTCGCGGGAAGCGGGATTAGGAGTTTGGCCTGAATGAATCTACTACGTGTAATCTGAAACCGGGTCTTTGGTATCCTCCGGTATTAATAGGATCACTAGTGATGAGCTTGGTCATCTTGCACTAAAAAAAATTCTTCTTGAGATATGACCGACAGCAATTCATAATTGGTCAAGATCCAAAACATTACACATGCAATATACATATACTTTATTAGGTTATCATATTTAATAGATCAGCGATGGGGAACCTTTTTACTATGGAAGAGCACATTCAACATTTTTCAATAATGAAAAGTCACAAAATAAAACGCAAAAATGTCGCGTCCTGTTAATTCCAACCAATAGAATACATTGAAGCATATATAAAATATATTATATTTATTTAATAATTTTCAATAGTTATTTGAATTAAATGTTTGGTACTATATCATATTAAAAAATATATTTTATATAATATTTTTATGATAATATATTATATAATATAATATATTATATATAATATCAAGAATTTTTACTTAATTCTTATGTCTTCTATGTACATGAACTAAAAGAATCATTAGTAATAAAAAAAATTTATATTAATATAAAACTTATCATCTACTTAAGGTATACATGTTTAATACTGAACATACTTTTTTCGTACGTATACTTGTCATTTAATTGTAATTAACGTAAAAATAGGAACATCTTTAAATTGACAACATAATCGCTATAACTTATTCTCTTTTTATTATTAAATATATTTTTGCTTTCATCTTAAAAGACATACATCATTTTAAACAAATAATATTATCGATAATTTTCTTTAATATTCTCAGAATTTAGTTAAAATAATTTCGTATCACTTACATTAATATGATGTTATTAATTCTTTAAAATTTTTAAAACCATTTAAAAAAAATGAGGTATTCATTACGTATACATGTTTTCAAATTTGTGAAGTTTTTGTTATGTCGTATATCAAAGACCTAAATATAACTACACAATAATTTGTAAATAATTATTATTAAATAGCAGTTTCAAAGCACAAAATATTACTTTAATAATGGTATAATTAGATTATTATTTTCATCAGCCTTACATTTTCTTGCATACGGTTGCACACAGATTTTCTTTTCTTTTCCAAAAACGAATTGTTAATAGACTTAAATAATATGGCAAGAAGAAAAATAATTTCTTCATTGTTAAACGAGAGAAAAAGAAAAGAAAATGTGTAATTACTCATGTTTCGAAATGATTTATTGCATTTATCTGATACATACCTTTAAATGATGCACAATTATTTACATGGTAGTGGCACATACCTAGAAATATAAAATGAAAAATTAAAATTATATTTATATTTATATAATTAAGATTATAATATTTAAGATATAGTTAAGTAAATGAGATATTTCAGGAGTGTATGGGTCACGCGGTATAATTAATGTAATGATTGAAATTAATATAATCATGTGACTTGTTACCCCATTCGGGAATCGAACCCGAACCTCTCGATTGCCGGTCAGGTGTTCACATCACTAAACTAAGAACAATTCAAAGAGAATTTCAAAGAACAATTTCTATAAGTGTTTTACACATTTATTATTAATCTATGACATGTAACTTATAAACAAGTACAGTTTACTATGACCGATGGTACGCCACGGCTTTTGACATGTGTACTAGATTCTTAGCTTGCTATAATTGTTACTAGCAAACTCGTTTAAAATTGTCGACGCGTAAACATCGTGGTACAGTACGGCTCTTGGCGCCACCAATGCAAAATTCTAAAGCTTCGTACAGACTAGAACGTTCCGGCGAGCGACAAACAGAACAATAAACCGAACAGAAAATATCATTTAAAAAATATTTTTATTTTCGCCGAACCGAACAACAAAGAGAATGCGTTTTTGCTGTTCCCAGTAATTACATTAAAGCATGATAACTGTAGTATATTTATATTTACTATTCGTTAAGTGCGACAAAAAAGTTACAGGCTCTAATAATGAAGTCATTTTCTTTTTACATTTTGTCGGATCTTTATTAATTTTTTGAGCAATTTCCTCCCATGCACCTTTCTTTCTTAATTTATTATAATGTATTGGATTTTTTCTTTTCACAATAGCTCATGTTGATTATATAATTAATTCATTCATTCATTCAAAGATTTCTCTTCTGACTACTTCATTTGAAATGAAATTAAGTTGAATGTTGAATCACAGAATCAATAAACCATGCACGTTCGCCGTTTTGGTTCTTTCCTGTCCAAACCTGCAAACACATTCGCGCGCATTTCCTTTGATGTGCGAAAAAAAAAACCGACAACAGATGGATCAAACGCGAACCCGAATGCTTAAAATTTACAAATCTGTTCGCAAACGCGTTCGTGGCTCCGTACAAACCAGTGTTCTGTTTGTTGTTTGACGGAACGTTATGTCTGTACGAAGCATTAGGTTAACTTTACCTCCAATTCATTGTTGTCCTCCGAGGATTTGACATAAATTTATTTTTGCTTCATTTCATTTGTGTACTTTCAGCTGATAGTAAGTTTTTTTCTATTTAAAACTGAATATTTTATTATTATAAATATTAATTTTATTTAGATATTAATCATGTCAGCGCCAGTAGTTAAGAAAGCAAAATCTGAAACGGGTTCAAGACCTTACCATCTCGAATGGTTTGATAATTTTGGAGTTATTGAGGTGAAGAACAAAACACTCTGCGTACTTTGCCGTGAAAATATCACAACTCGAAACTACAATGTAAAGCGACATTTCGAAACACTTCACAAAAATCATGTTCCTGTAACATCGGAAGATAGAATATTTTTCTCAAAAACTTAATTGTTGTCCTTAACAAAAGAATTAAAGAATACAATTCTGAAACCTATAACTTTAAATCATTTATTTTTTCGAAAAATAATATTACTGCTGCAAGCTTTAAAGTTACACACTCTGTTGCTCGAAAGTAGAAAACCTCTTTCGGAGGCGACTTTATAAAAAATAAGTTTTTGGAATGTAGCGAGACATTATTTGTTGATTTGATTTCAAAGAAAAAGACCTGATAATAAAACGCATAAGTGAATCACCAGTTAGTCGTTCAAAATTTTGAACGGCCATTTTGAACGAACGAAATACAGTAAAAGATAGAATATTGGAATTAGAAAAAAACAACGCTCTTCAAATTAACAGTGATTTAAAGTGTACCGAAATGTTTTCAGTAGCTATAGATGAGAGTACGGACATTAATGGTCACGCACAAGTAGCAGTATTTGCTAGATATAAATCTAAAAATATACTGAGAGAAGAGTTAGTAAAATTAATTACTTTACGGGGAAAAACTTCCGGTCAAGTTATTTTTAATAATGTCAGTGTCAGTAAAATTTTAGCAAAGTTAATGATAGTTAATGACTACCTTTCACTAGAATTTATTCACAGTCATAATTCAATCGACCAATTTAGAGTTTCCGGCTTCCAACGATATTCTCTCTCTATTTGTTGAATGGGCAACTGTATAATTCACTAGATTAACTCCCGCTGATACATCGGACTGTTGTTGACGCTGATGATGTGACACTTGATGGTTTTCCAGGATCGTATCATGTCCATTTTGCCCGCGATGATGCTGATGTGCCGCCGTCGGATTTATATGATGATTCTCACTGCTAAAATCTTCAGCGGACGCGGATGATTGTTGGGGTAGCGGATGCGCATCTATCACTAGATGCGGCTCATCGCCGTCTGTACTATATGAATCATCCGCGACGTCTTCATCATCAGCTTCCTCATCTTCATCTTCAGAACTTGATAAAAGGCCTGCAATAGAAACGTGATTAAATTTTTTGGAGCAAAAATCATTTATAACCTTCATACCTTCGATCGCGTGTGCGCCAACTAACTCCGGCGGCCAAAAGCGTCTATTATTACCACCACCTTTATGCTTTCTCTTACTACCACCACTTAATGCTCTACTAACGGTACCCATTACATCACTCCCTGCAGCATGATTGCTATCATTCGCAGCAGAACCACCACTACCAGATAAACCATGGCTTGTACCTGTTGATGTAAGGTTGGCAGCTCCATTAGGTGCTGAACTAGCATCCAACATTGGCTGGAGAATACGTCTCCGTGCATTAATAAACCAATTGTTTACTTGTAATAATGTGAGATTCGTTTGCGCAGCTATATGACGTTTCTCGTCTTCGGTTGGATAAGGATGCTGTAAAATAATAACAATAAGATTAATTGATGTTAAACATTATTACACTAATCTATTGTATCGGATCAAAATATCTGACATAAACAGTTTAACCAATTTTAATCGGATTTGAAACATCGGTTTAATCTTATATAATTGAACTGTGATTTAAATAAAAAAAACCTCAAAGTGTCAACATCAAGAAGAGGCAATTCTTCGAGTCTTTATTTTTGATGTATAAAATCATTTTTATACATCTAAATGCTTATGTATACATAAATAGGTTTTACTACTTTTATTAATAGAATACTTTATTTGCAAACTGTACAGTTTTGTCAATGTCAATGAGTAATAAAACTAAATAACTACTAAATAATAATATAGCTAAATAATATCAGTTTTTATCTTCATTTTCAAATTTTATTTCTTCTGTGCTGTAGAATATATTTTCTTTTTCTTCGGCTATGGAATATCGTTGTTTTACGCGATTTCCATTCTTCAGGACATCGATTATACCATTGTGTGCCTCTGCGTATGTATTCCCCATCTTTAAGGCGTACATGCGGAGTTGTTTATTGTTCCTAGTTTTGTAACTATGCACGTCTTTCTGTGTAGTTAGTAAGTGTGCTTTCTTGTGAATTGCTGATGTGATTTTTAAAACATATAGTGATGCAATAGGTATTATACCTAGTTCCTTAAAGAAAGGTCAACAGAAGTCCTTGAAATGCCGGTAATAGATCTTACCGCCTTTTTCTGTTGTAGTAGAAGTTGTTCATGATGAGTATTGTGTCCCCAGACCTCTATACCATACAGTAATTGAGATACAAAGAGTAAGTGGTAAGCCGTAATGCCAGCTTTTTTCCCGGCAACGTTAGTAATTCTTTTCATCGAGTACATGCTATTGGATAATTTATTTGCCAATATGTGTATATGTGTTATCCAAGTCAGACGCCTGTTCACGTGGATTCCTAAGAATTTGACTGAGGGGCCATTTTTTTTTCCATTTGTCCATAGTATATTGCAAGTGGGTTGTTTTCGTGTCGTTTAGTACAACGTCATTTTGTTTAAACCATGTCTCTGTTATTTCTAAACTTTGTGGAGTGCTTGAAGTACTTCTGTTGTATCTGCAGTAGTGGTTATAATTGTGTCGTCCGCATACAAGGGGTGATCGAACGTGCTCAGGCAGATCGTTTATATAT
>WYDF02027602.1:0-12929 GCA_009867245.2 Adranes taylori
ATATAAAGAAATTTGAGGTTTCCGCGAGTGTAATCTGATGAGTAGTTGTTTGTCTTCAGGATTATATCTCGCGTGGTAGGATATCTCGCATGGTAGGATCTCGAGTGGAGATATAACCCTGAAGACAAACAACTACTCATCATATATATATAGTCTATTCCATTCTATTCTTTCTTGTTTTATAGTATGAGGCTTTCTATTTTGTTACGCTTTGTTAGTTTCCAAACATTTACCCCGCATGGAAGGCCTTTTATGCATCTGCATTTCTGGATCTGTCTTTTCCGGATCTATAGAAAACGTAAACTGAGCGATAAGATGTTATTCTCTTTTCCTTCACTTCTTTTTCCTCTTTTATTGGGATTAATTCCTTCACAATTTTCTAAATGACATTAAAGTCCTTTTAGATCGTAGACACAACAGTCCTGGCACAATACTTTAAGCATGCCCAATTCCTGAAATTAAAATTGTGGTATGTCTAAGGCAGAATATTTTTTTTCGCGATTCCTTTACTACTCTACTACATATCCAACCTGCAGGGAACATAGGAATTACCCCTCATGGGAAAAGTTTGTTCAAATTTTTCAATATTTACTGGCAATCCTTTTTGTAACCAGTACGCTAGAAGATGAATGATGTGGGAATTCTGTTTTGATTGCTGCCCCTATCAGCAAATAGGTGCAGATTACGGATATGTAACAAGTGAGATGTTCTGGGGTAATTTAAAATATTCAACTTTATTGGAATCTCTGCCACTTTTCTTGAATCCAGAAATAAAATCCAGAATTTTTTTATATCTATTATCAAAGAGCTCTACAGTAGGACTGAACAATCAACTTGGACTAATAAAACTGGACTTGTTTCATTTAGAAAGTGTGAACCTATGAATTCATTTCATTGTCACACTGTAACCCAAACTAGTTGCAACATTTTAGATGAGATTTGTTGCAAATTAAGGTATTCTTCTACTTCCATCTAAAAAACAGTAGTATACTACCGAACGCCATTTACGTTGCGTTTTGGAAATAAGATCCTCATATTTAATTGCGTCAGTAGTGAATTAACAAAATTGATTAAAGTAGCGCAACTGTTAATTTACATAATATACACAGTCGTTACTATCCGGAAAATTGTAGATCGTATTTGTCGCTGTTACATAGTTTTGTCAATGTTACATGTTTAAATTTAACATGGATACAAAGTAAAATTGCTGCACAGTCAAATTTTTCCAAAAATAATATTATCAAAAAGTTAGTTTAGCTTCAGCAGTTCAAAACAAGGCGTCTTTTAAATAATTCAATTTTTTTTCCTAAAATAATGTTTTTATATGTAGTCAAAGTTTTACAAAAATAATGTAATTATAAAGTCAGTTTACTCAAAAGTGAAAGCCCCTCTTACTCTCCTAAATTACTTAGCGTTGCAGGATTGCAAACAAGACGTCTATTGAATAATTTTGTTTCAATTTTTTTTCAAATTTTTTCCCCTAATATAATGTTTTTAAAAAGCCCTTCTACGCCCCTGATATTACTTAGTTTAGCATTGCAGGCAGGACGCCTTTTAAATAATTCTGTTTCAAATTATTCCCTAAAATAATAATATGGTTTGATGTAATTTATAGCATTTCAGAAACCCCCAAGTATATGTTTGGTGCGTACGTGTTTAGTTTCCTATATATGTATAATAAATATATAGAACGTTCTATTTAAGTCACAAATATAACCGGAAATCGAATTTCTAGATTCAGAAAATATAATTTTAGGATTTACCATTATTTTTAACTACATTGCTGTTGTAGTAAAAGTATTTTACTCTATACTTTATGCCTTCCACTTATAAAAGACAAGTAAATGTAAATGATTACATATATGCTGTTCACAAAACTATTAAAACTTAATGTACTGGCGAATCCTTTGCTATAAAAGGTATTAAAAACATAAAGAATTAAAATAAATTCTTATAATAAATTAAATACCTCACGTCAGCCTTAGTTGTATGTTAGATATAGAACACGCAACGTCACTAAATAACATGATTAATTCTTTTTATCTACAAAAAAATTAGGATTGGGTTTTAAATTTTAAAACCCAACCCCAATTTATGTTTATAGATCATTTTATTCATGATAAAAAAATTGATTGAAAAACGGTACGTGTGGATCAGCCATACGAATGATTTGTATAAAATACATTTGTATTTATTTGTTATCAGATATATATCAATAAAAATATTTCTATAAATTCCACTTAAAACTTAATTACGTGACAATACAATTTTTCCTTTCTAAAGGAGTTATTGTGTGAAGTTTTTAAAATATAACCTGGAAGTATTGAATATAATTCAGGACTGCACTTACGAGTAACCTTAATTAAATTAATAAAACATTTCGTAGTATTCTTCGTTTAGTTGGAAGAATACCCTTTATTCTTTGAAGAATTTAATTATAGATTTATGTAATCCGACAAAATGCGTGTATGTTCGAGCATCTGTATGTGTAAATATACTTATCGAATTCACTTAACCAATTTAAAGCAAATTTAGTTTCAAAATTTGTAACATTATAATAGATGTATTCAAACAAAATATAAATAAATAGTCAAATAGTCAATTTATCAGTTTAATGATTAATTTTATATTCCTCAAAACTGTAAATTTTCATATAAGCATTGTTAAAGAAAATGTCACATACAATGATTGTCATCCAGGTTACTTAAAAAATAAATGTACAAAAGACAATAGTCGATTGCGATTGCCGCAAATCTCCTTCTCGTATTGTGACTTATAGTAAGAAAAGTATTTTTATGTACCGGGTGTCAAAATGTATAGGGCCGCCCTTATAACTTTGCTACATTGCATCAAATTTGAAAGTTTTAATTAATTCTTAAATACAAATATTTTGGCATAAAAAAAGGACATCAACTACTTACGGTTTCTATTTTTTCAAATTAATGTCATATTTCTAATTTTAAATGGAGCAGTTTACACATTAATTTAATTAATGTGGTATCAGCGTCTTTCGGACGCTCCAAATAGTGTTTTTATTGTAATAATTTTTAAAAACACTATTTTTTATGAATATCAGAAAGAATAGATCATCCAATTTGATTTTATTATAACTTGTGTTAAATGCCAAATGAAGCCTTAAGCAGCCTTAAGCCGCCTAAGATGCCTTAAGCAGCAATCTTTAAATTAATTTTCAGCATAGCTTGTACTCTAACTTGGAGCAGAGCAATGCGTAGTGCTAATCAAGTTGTTTTGTGTCTAGGATTATTTGCATAATTAGATTCAAATCTAATGAATTGTTCCATAAGTTGATAGAGATGGCCTAAATGTTAACTTTCAATCCCTTGTAAATAAAAAAATAATACTTAGAAAACATAAAAAGAAACTACCAAGCCGTTAAATTAAATACATATATGGTTAGTCGTAGAACAAAACGGCTTTTATTTATTTTGAACGACAAAAAAAACTTTTTGTATAATCTTATTCAAGACATTTATTTCGAAAGATAAAAACTTTTAACAATAAAATCATTGACTTATGATTTGTTTTGCCGAAAAAGGCGGAAATATTTATAAGAAATAATAAGTATTAGGTTACCTTTTAAACAATGAGCTACTGTTTATGAAGCAGATAAGAATTTAGCTGATTTATCATACGTGTGAATTTTATTCTTGTTTGAAATGATCACTATTTGATCACAGATTTATCAGACTTACATTTCAAATAGTGCCCTTTGGATATGTGTGCGTTGTAACTAAAATGGACACAAACGCATTAATTAGGGTTAAGGGATGACCGTAGCGCTGCGCAAATACAAATTTTGGAAGCTATGCCTCCAGTTTTTGGGCCCCAGCGACCCATGAGGGGTCCGAGAGAGTGTAAACTACCCCATACATTTACACTGAGAGCCAAGGAGGGTAAATTGGAGCCGAACAGCGAGAGTATGATGGATTATAGATAGAGGGTAAACAGGTTATATACATACAGAGAAGGGATAGAGAGGGGATAGGATACTACAAGTACATTGAATACACTGGAAGTACAGCACAGACAGTGGGCCGGTGAGGAGCCATCTACGGTCGAATGTTTGAAGTGATTCAATAAAAGTAGACAGGATTTACACTAACGACCTCTGCAATCTGCAAAATTGCAGAGGTCGACATCTGCAAAATAACCTAACCTGAAATCCGAAAGATGAGTGCCACCACCGCAGAGCTAGGTCTCAGTCCCTACCGCAAGTCCCAGTGCAACACAGAGCGCAGGTTCGATACAGGGCAGAGTTCCCCGCCGCAGATCCCGGTGCAGGGCAGAGTGCCATACGCAGGCCACGGCGCAGGGCAGAGTCTCCCATGCAGGCCCCGGTGCAGGACAGAGTCTCCCACGTGAACTCCAAACCCCAGTGAGCAGACGTCTGCCGAATTAAAAAAATCGAGATAGGGGTTCACCCAGAATGACAACCGGAAATGATCTGTCATCTGCGATCTTGGATTTTCAAATAACACCTGTTAAACCTAATACCTACTCCAAAAATACCGGCACGCAGAACGGATACCATCTTAGAGCGACTTAGGAACAGTTCCGGGCGGCGGGAGGCTGGTTAGAATCCGCAGTTTGCAATAAATATTAAAGTGAAGTTTTATTTCTTTATAGCTTCGTACCACTCTAGCTGGAAACTCGCCTAATGCCATGTCGTGTCAATTCTAAGCGCGATAATATTTTCAATTCTTATATATGGAGTAGAAGCATTGATCATGACAATCAAATTGATGAAAAAATTGAGTCGTTCGAAATGTGGGTTTACCGTTGAAATTTTACGTATACCGTGGACCGACCGTGTAAAGAATGAGGAGGTCCTCAGCAGACTTGGTGAACAGAGATAAATCCCATTTACAATCAAAAAGCATAAGTTGGAATACATTGGCTATGTAATGCTCCATGAGAATTATCGTTTTCTTCAACATATCTTGCAGGATAAAACAGATAGTAAAAGAGGACTATGCAGACGAAACACTCATGATTGTACAATCTGTGTCATGGTATGGACTCACTTCAATAAACTTTCTAGGGATACAGTTAATAAAGTCCAAATAGTCATGTTAATCGCTAACGTCAGTAGCGGATAGGGCACTACAAAAAGAAGAAGAAGAAGTAGATTATAGTCTGTCACCAAAATTTTATCAATTTAGGTAACTTCATCTAAATATCCAATATAGTGTAAGAAGTCAGTACAAGAAGTCAGTGATTGGATGGAAAAATCTAATAATATAATGGTTTTACATGCTGATGAATCTGAATTCAGGAATATATCTGAAAGAGAAAACACTATTGTCTTATGAAAAATGTCGGCAACATGTCGTATAAGTAAGTATAAGATCGGCCTAACTCAACACGTGATGATTAGGATGCTTTTGTGTTTCTAATATTTTATTTTTAAATTCTACTCTTATAAATATGTTGACAGAATATAAAAGCGATAAATAGAAATATGAAATTTCTCTAGACAAAAATAGCTATTTTCCTAGTATCGGAATGCTACTTTTCCTTGTTAAACTTACAATACTCTAGTGATAGATAAAAAGTATAAATATGTCTATTTAAAACAATAAACTGTAAACAATGTAACAGGGACTTGGATATAAAATTCCAACAAAATGAATAGTTGTTAAATAATTTAAAAAATTTACAAATTACAAAAATAAAAATAAAAACGTTATAGTTATAAAAAATAAACATGTTTATTTTTTATGATGAATTTCCAGTAACATAACCAGTAACAATTTCTGTTCTATTAATGAGCACTTTTTGATATTTAAGTATATGATTAAGTGTTCAACATTAGGATTATTCCTAATCAAGTTCGAAGGCCATATACGTGCCCAGTCAGGACAAGAATCTTAAGCTAAAGCCATAAGCGATGTCTTATTTATATGCTTTGTAAGCAAGATATTTAAGTTTTAAACGTCACCAGAGGGGTTAAATTTGATAATTATTATGAAATAGAACATAAACAAAAGTAATTGTTATAATTTATTTACGGTTATTAATGTCAATTTATGAGTTTGGACGTGCATTCAAACCGACATTTAATAATTATAAGATATCAATTAAATACGCACAGCTACATGTTATTGCTATCAAATTATTTACAACTATTTGGATTAATTAAACCATTCTTATTATGATTTAATATTCCTTTACAAGATTTTAGTGTAACATTTCTATTTTTCTTATTACATCGCGAGTTATCAAACTTTTAACACACTTGTTTTCTTTTGCTATTGTTGATTCTGTAAATATTGTTAATCACTTTTAAGAATAAACGAGTTAATTTTTAGCGTCATCATTACGAACTTTGCGTCTTATTTGACTTAATTTTTATTTGCATGAGTTTGCTGCAATATATTATCATATTATTTAACTTATCAGCATATCATGACTACATTGTGAGGTGACTACAGTTTAAAGAATATTATGGGACAAAGGAGGAAATATACAAAGAAGAGACAAAACTAAGACCAAAAGTGGGGAATTGTGCGTTTGAATGGTTTGAAGTAAGAAACGGAGCAAGACAAGAGTAACCAAACACTGGAGAGTTTGTTTAATATTTACATATCAGATTTGGAAAATGTGTTGAGAAACGGACAGTGTGGAGGTGTGATGCTTGGTAAATAGATGGTGTAGCCATAGGGATACTTGTTGATTTTGTGTGTATGGAAAAAACGAGAGAAGAAATAAAGGAGATGATTAAAATGGTGAATAAGTAGATCGACAAAAAAGTTTACAGGCCAATGTATAAAAAACGAAAATGAAGTTGAGAGGATAATGTTAGTTGCCACGGACATATAAACGGAACATATCTTAGTTGCAACGGACATATATTTGGGGATTCAGTAAAAATGAGAATCACAAAAATTGAAGCTTGTATGCAAAGCATATATGGAGCGGAAGTATGTGTTGTAAAAGAAAGGTCGGACTTGGAGTATTGAGGAAAATAATTCGAGTGGAAAAGTCAACATCGAATGAGATAGTTTTGCAACAATGTGGGAAGTAAAATGTTGGAATAAAGAACTTAGTAAAATATGAGAAAAAGGTTATGGTGAATGAGAATGTGAGATTAGTGAAAATGGTTCATTTGAAAAGCCTTGAGGGAACCATTAGAATAAATGGGCAAAAGAAAAGAAGACAGTGTATGAAAGAAGAATAGGACGTTCTGTGGTCTCTGAAAAGATGGTTCGAGAAAATGCATGATTCAGACAATATTGTAAATTAAGTTGAGATAAGGATGAATAATATTGATGTGTAAAAAGGATGGAACAAATTGAGGAATTACAGATATAATAGGAAATATTTCAATATAATGAATGGGGAGGGAATGCCAGAGTATATGACAGCAGATGTAAAGATAAAAAAAAAAGAATGCGATTGCGCGATTTGTATGTAGAATTGAGGAAGAGGAAACATGTTGTCATCGGCATATCGTCACAACCTTCATCTAAATCGATTAATTAAATACACCTATTAATAATCAAACAAATCAAGACTTGATAAGTTATTCAAAATAATTTAAGCAACGGAAACCTTTGCTATGTATAACCATTAGTTTTTTATACATGCAGTTAGCGAATTCTACGTTCAGAATCGTCGACCAAGGCCTCCAGCTAAACAACGTTCGCCTCCATCGTGCACATAGGCGGAGGAAAGTCAGAGTTGGAGCCAAGACAACCGCAGCAAAACCAACTACGTTTCACATTCGCATATGTTAGAGTCAGTTGAGAAAGAGAGGTGAAGCATATACATCGCGCGGTTTTTTCATGCTCTTCCTTTTTATGCTGCTTTGTTCAAGTCATAGAATGTCAGATGGGATTAAGATGGGATGCCTCTCTTTCTAGCCAGATGTTCTTCGCATTTTTTTGTGATCTTTCATCCACGTAGAAAATGAGCAAAAAAGGTACATATCTGAAGAGAGAAAAATGTTCTCTCTTTCATGATGGCAAAATTTCTCGCGCCTAATTTTATTATAGATTTTTGCTTTTGGCGAATCTGTGTTTTCGAACCACAACTCCTAGACAGGTTGCTGAACTTGCGCTCAATGCCCTTGGACGGAGAGAGATTTTTACGATCTCCATTTATTAGTTTCTTGAACTTTGCGTGGCCTCGTCTACTAAAGATTTCGATGAATCGTATTTTTCAACGGACAATATTTAATGAGTTTAATGAACTTTGAAGGCATTACCTTAGTCATACCCGAATTTTCCATTGTTTGTAAAAGGCAAACACCGTTTTGTACGCTTTCCATTCAAAGGCCATCGTGATTTAGTTTTTATTTAGCCGCAGTAGAAGGGGAATTGCGGTTCGCTGCTCGTTTGCACACTAAGGCTGATTAGAGAGCAACCCATCATAGAATCATAGAAACGTAATATTATGATAGTGGTGCTAAGCGATATTGTTCCTTAAAATTTGAAACGTCCGCATGAATTCTTCTGATTTGAGAGAAGTTCTCCCTTCCTAATGATTTTAGCAAAAATTTCGACTAAGCGCTGGCTATTTGCTGCTGTCAGCGCCAAAAACTACCAAACATCTCTAGTTTCATATAAGAAGCCAGATCCTAGCCACTTTTGACAAGATGCATTTAATGCTTTTATCTGATTCGAGTGAGCATTAAGTATAGAGAGCAATGAGTAAAATTCTCTTAAACGTTCAAATCCGACTTTTAGCAGCGAGCATAGTCGCAGTATAAAGAACGGTTTGTTATAGTATTCACTGAGTAAAGAACCACCATCTTACGTAAATAATCAATTATCCAATCTAGGTCATGTAGAGTTTCGGCAGAAATCTTTCGATACTTCAATATGTACTTCTTCTATGCTATTTTCTCACTCATCTACACTTTACACATCCCCTTTCCGGCATCTTCGATCCTCCTGGAGAAGATCGACGTCAAGGGGGAGAAGCCACAACCAATGTACCAACCGTATCGACGTGCCAACTGTGTAGATAAACCGACAAATCCACCTCACCGACGAGTCTACCTCACCGATAGTCGCATCACCAACCAACGGACCCCAGCAATGAGTCAATCTCACGCATTAGGCATCCTCATCGAAGTAACGAATCGTGACCATCATACAACCAATTCGCCTTACACTATTAACATTCATGGACCGTCGCTATTCACCCGTATCGTTCATGCCAACGCTCTATTCGTTACTCCGACTTCGCCAGATCGCCTTCACCAAATTTACATACCAACCACTCATCACCAATTCAACATCACGCATCACCAATTCAACCAAGATCATTTCTACGCGATTAAATTCATTTTTATGTATTATAAATATAAAAACAATAAAATTAAGGTTAAACAAGGTCAAACACAAAAAATTAACGTTTGCCTTCTACGAAACCTGTTGTTTTGTATTGCATTCCTTAATCACCTTTGTATGTTATCATTAGCATATCTATACAATGAGCCGGATTTTAAAAATCAGCCCGATTAGAAAAATCATATAGATGAGTTTCATGTAGCATTTATCTTTGGAAAAATTGTAGTCCATCAGACATAAAGATTTTATTTTATTTTGTCTAAATAAATAAAATAAATATAACCTAAAACAAGATATTGGATGTATGAGAACGAGAAGGATATGTAGCATATGAGAATAAAAATGAGGAAACATGGGAGCATTGGGCGAATACATTTACTGGAATGAATTAGAGTGACAAAGAAATATGTTTGGTGGGTAGTGTACGAGTGTGTTTGGAAGGAGGAATAAAAGGTATTGGGAAAATGGAAAAAAAGTAGGGAATTGAGGAGAGAAGGAAGAGAGTAGGGCATTGAGGAAATGAAACAAAAGGAAAGATTCCTTATTGTTGCTAAGAGAGGATAAGTATGGACTTTATGTAGATTAGTATGGTTTTTGTTTTCTTCTATTGTTTCTTCGATTTTGTAATTTTAAATTATAGAATTTTTTTAATTATAGTTTTTTTTATGCCAATAAAGGTATTCCGATTGATTGACTGATTGATATTTAAGGGTGTGACATACTTTTAGGATTTTTGGAAATACATTAATTGGAGATTATTTAAAAACTTAATAATAGTATTCCTTCCTTTGACGCGAGTTATTTTAATTTTGATTTATTACTTTTTTCATATATGTTTACAAAAACATGGTACGATACTGGACATTGAAATGATTGCAATAATTATTATTCTGTTAAAAAATGTTGAACAATGTTAAAAATTTGTACCTATCTAATGTGTTCATATAAACCTAATTATATAAGTACTGATAGTCTAAATACATTACTAATTAAACACTTAACTTTGCTCTAGAATTGATTCAATATGAAATTAATTTGGTGTGTGTTATTTATCTCAACATTATCCGAAGGTAATATCGTGAACAGATTACAGCTCGTTTCTAGTAATAAGATAGATAAATTAAATTTGAAAATTGTGATAAATTTACATGAAAATAGAATTTTGCGTTACTCGAGAAATCTACTAAGGCACTTAATTAAAAAACAAAAAAAAAAGTAATAAGTAAGTCGTGGATGGGAACGCTCGATGACGATTTAAGCTCTAGTTAGGTCCAAGATAAAGCCAAAACTTGAGCTGTTAGAATAGTGACTACTAAGCCTGTTAAGATATCAAACGCAATTTTACCGTCTAACGTGACAATTAGGAAAACCATAATGAATGATGAATTATCTTTGATAATGAATATTTAAACTTCTAGGTTTAAATATTCCGAAAGAGCTCCGAAACTAAGTTTGTCTGTTGTAATCGAAAATGGAGCAACCCTTTAGAAACTGGAGAATTACCCTTTAGAGGTGGTAATTTAAATAAAAGCAACAAACAACAATCAAACAGGTGTAATTATAATCTTCATCAATTGACCAACATTCCAATTTCTCGAAGAAAAAAGAACAGATGATAACTTGAGCGAGCTTCGAATGAGACTGATTTCCTGCTGGTTGTTCTATGCGACAGTATCCACGCACACTGAATGAGAGTATCCATGCACTTCGAATCGCAGCAGGCTGTCAGCACTAAATCCAATTCAACTAAGTATAGGCGACCGGAGGATTGGAAGTTTTATGCTTAATTCAAACTGCTTTCCTTGGTACTTTTAAATCTTGCTTTCTTTTCCACGTTAGAATGTCGCGTTGAAATCGCGTTTAGAATGGCACTAATAAACCCAGTTTGTATGAAATATGTTTTACTATACCCAAATGTTTCTTCAAATATAACTTCCTAAATAAAATTTCGCGTATATTTTGTAAGTAAAAATTCTTAAACCTAACTGCTTAATTATTTTGCCCAAAAGATATAAATAAGTTATTTAATAGAATCGGGCACATTCCTCACCAAAAAACCTACATATACATAGATCACATAAGTTTATAAATAATATACACATCATAAATAACAATCTCAAAAAGATTTTGATTGAGATTGTTATTTATGAATGATCAAAATACAACCGAAAATCCCGCTTTGAAAAAAGTATTAGCTCCTGCGCCAAAGTGCTGATGGAGGAGAAAGTGGATCTTAGAAACTACAAAAATAGTAACACTTCTGTAAGAATATTTGTAGTGTCAATAACGGCCAATGGGGTAGACTGGTTAGGTTCAAACGATTGTAATGACGCGAGACGGTTCCCAGATTTCCAAGTGCTTTAGCACCTGGAAGAATACAATAAAAGCCTTGAATTTGTACTTGTTAGTCTAAAGCTAGTCTAAAATAGTGTTCATATACGATGAAAAAAAAAATCTGAAATGATTGAAGCTCCTTGCATAAAACAGATTTACCAGTTAACAGTGGCCAACAAATAAAGATAAAGAGGATCCCATCAGTATCTCAATTATCTACCTGAATTGTGGTCGACAATAAAATCAAATATCACAAAGCCAACAAAAGAAGCATTGGGCAAAAAAACGAAGAAATATAACAACGCTGTACAAACCCAATGGTTTAATGAAGAGTTGGAAACCTCCCCAAAGTGAAGAAAACAGTCTTCTTTGAATACAAGCGGAAAGGCACACCACACCAAATACGTAAAAGTGAAAAATGAGACCAACCAAAAAATTTGCAACGTTAAAGAGGATTACTGGGCTATAGAAATAGTATGGTACATGACCTGTAGGGAGTACAAAGGAAGATCTAGAGAATGATGAATAATCAAAACCTCGGAATTAACTAAAAGAAACAATATTCGTAAAGCACAATGGACGAATCATTTTGAAAGATTGTATGCTACCTAACACTCAACGTGACAACACAAATAATGTTCGAGTGGATATAACGCTGAATAAGATGAAGGATACAGTAAATAAAGTAAAAAATCAAAACTCAGCAGAACCAGACGGAAATATTGACACTCTGCTTACGCACATCTATCATCTGTTTGTATAAATTCAGAAAGAATGGCCAGTCCTTGATGACTGGAAAGATAACATAACGATCCACATAGGAAGTATATATATATATATATATATATTGTCATCGCTGCGTCGATTTATATGCCCTGCCCAATGTACCTTTAAAGAGTAAATTCCCTCCTGTACACCTGTCCTAACTATGAACAGACAACCTGAACCACGGCACTAATTCTCCGGAAATTCAACTTCCACCCAATTTCCGAGCAACTGTCAAGACACTTGGAAGAAGAACAGAGGGTGGTAAGAGTCACCGGAGGGTAAACCAGCGTTGCTCGACAATATTAAAGGTGTGCACTTACAACAGTCGCACGTTTTTCAGCGATACAAACTTGTTAGAGCTGGAACAACAATTGGAAATTTTAAATTAGGATATACGGGGTATATCAGAAATTAGAAGGAAAGGCGAGACTATCATAACTTTGAAAAGCAGCCATCTATGTTATTTTCATGGTACAAGAACTGGAAGATTTTAATACACTATATATA
>WYDF02027613.1:0-12929 GCA_009867245.2 Adranes taylori
ATTGGATTCCAACCTCCCAGTTTTTTTTTAATCAATCCGGGCCGTTTCTCAAAAAATTTGGTTACCACTGCATTAGAGCATAGCAAATTACTAAAAATAGTATGGATAACCAATGTAATTTGAGTGGGAATTTTGTTAACCAGTTTAATAGCTTCCATAGTTCCCACACAAACAAGATTCGGGTATTAACTTAGCAGTAGCTATGCTGGTCTGATTTTTTTAACGTAAAATCCATGAATGAATTCGGATTATAGTTATAATTAATTCTAAATAAAATAATGAATAAATTAGAGTGTCGCATTTAGTAGAAAGGGTCTTAAGGACTATATTAACTTAAATCGGAAGTAATAAGTTCAATTAATAGCATAAAGTAAAACTAATCGAAAAAGGATTATTTAAAGCAACTGTGCATAATTATAAAATAAGTTTGTGGAGAAACTACAAGAGAAACTGTAAGTAACTTTATTAATAATTACTTCAGAAATAAACCATTAATGCATATACGTCATTTTGACTAAATTATTATTGTGCAAGATTTGATTATACCTGCTATTTTATTATGTTACATCGTGTCATTTATGTGTATGAATGAATATTTTATTTAATTGCATATATGCTTTCTTTAAAACGTATCAATACAAAGAACTTTAAACGATTTTACTAGCCCGAACTCCAGAGACGAATGCTTTTGTTAAGGGTTCGGATTAACGAGCTAAGATTAAATCCGAAGGGGACGTTCAAAGTTAGCAATGGTAAAGCCAAGTGTTTTATTTTATAGTCCAGTAGGGGGCTAGGGCGGGGGTTATAAGTACGAATATTCTGAGTCGATAATTAAAATAATAACTTTATTAGTAATAGATAATTTAAAGCAAGTATTTAAACAAAGTGCATTTTTCTATAATGAGTAAAGGATCTTAGTACCTCTAAGGTGAGAACAGGAAGGCTACGCAACCCATTAAAATATTCCCGCTCTTACCAACGTCACGTCGGAGAGTAACCCTCTCTCCGCCAAAATAAAACGTAACAATATGTAAATTTACTGTACATGGTGTTGAAATTTTGTTTTTCTTTTCTTTGATTCTTGTGTTAATTTTGTTTATTGTTTTATTGGTATAACCGTTGATTTTGGCTATGCTTTGTATTTGTTCTTCTTCAATGTCCCTGATCTTTGTGTTTAATCGTATGTTCCTTTCTCGATTTATGTATGTTCTAAGTGCTGCCATTTTATGTTGGAATGGGTGCTTTGAGTTTTGTGGTATATTATCGCAGGAGCTGTCTTTTCTGTAAATGCCATATTCTATTACATTATAATTATTAATATTTATTGTGACGTCTAAAAATATTAAAAATAGCGAACTGAAGAAAACGTGCAAGAAGTGACTGAAATGCTTCGGAACTATCGCAATGCATCTGCAACACTCAGAGGAATCTCAGAGGAACACATAGAGGAATCACTAATAATCTCAAAATTGTGTATCACGTTTTAATTGAAAATTTAGGAACACGCGCATTTTGTGCCTGACTTTCAATATAAACCGGTGACAAAGCGCCAAAGTGAGGAATGGATTAATCCACTGGGGAGTTTTGTAGTTTGTGAAACATAATTCAACGAGTTCGGAAAGAATACCATGAGCCAGAGGTATGGTTGCTATTGCATGATGCTATTGCAAATATACCAGCACACAAATGCAAAGGCGATTTGTTGACCAAAAACTCGACATGTAGCAAAATTTCTTGTTAGTATCAGAAAATTAATTTTAAAAAATTCATAAATCGCTTATAATGTTCTGAATCAAAAATCAGGGTAAAGTGTCTTTCAAGTAGTAAGATCTACTATTATTAGAAGTACCATTTTGTTACTATTAAACGGAAAAATTCAAATGTGTAATCATCATCTTGAGAGAAATAAATAACAGCACATTCGATTCAAGTTCGCGGATCAGAGCATTGTAAAATTTGAATTGTGAAAAAACCATGTCCGAAAAATTTAAACAGATATTAGTACGTGACGCGTTCCGGTTATAATGCGATACCGGAACATATCACGTATTTATTATATAATTTGGTACTATACAATTTAATTCTTAATTATAGCATTCAACTTGATACTCGCACTGCTCTCTGAATTATTATTGACCTTAACGCAAATAATGGATTTTACTATATATTCAACATCATACGTATTTAAGGAAGTTCTTAAAATAGCTTGGCCATTTTGTTGATAGTATTACAATATTATAGTGTGTTTTCACTTTCTTGCTATTAATCGAAAAAAATGTACAGCCTACTTTCTGGACCCCCTAATTTATATTTGTAATTTATCCTTTTCGACCGGAATCTTTCCAATTGCGTTATAGAAGGCCGTTGTGTATCAATCTACAAGAAAGGAAATCCGGACATTGTTGAAAACTATAGACCGGTTGGCTTCCTATCGGCCATAAGCAAGGTGTTGGAAACTATTTTCAACGAAAGGTTACTAAATTTTCTCAATAAAAAGAAGCTACTCTCTATTGCATAACGCGGTTTTCGCAATGGTCGTTAAGTGAATACAGTCCTGGTTCAGTTTACTAAAGGCGTGTTAGAAGCTCTGGACAATGGGCCAGGTCCTCGTTGGACTATTCATAGACCTGTAAAAACTTTTTATAACATAAATCATGGATTGCTCTTAAATAATCTGAATGGTTATGGAATAAGAGGTAAGTCAGCGGAATGGGTGAAATCTTTTCTTAGTGACAAATCGCAGGTGGTTGGATGCAGACAATTTTGATTGGAAATGACTTCAGAGAAAGGATGTATCAAATTCGGGGTACCTTACGGCTCAGTCCTTCGTCAGCCGCTTTTCTTTTTTTTTTTGTAAATGACCTTGACCAACATAAAGTCGGTGTCAGTAAATACACAAATTGTAAGGTGCGCAAATGATTCAAAATTCCTTATCACTGTTGGTTCCATCGAGGAGACTCTTGATGAATGTGCTAAGGTCTTTAAAGCAACAGAACATTGGTCTTTCTATAAATTAAGAAAAATCTATTATGGTCTATTTGAGGACATTAAACTCTTCGACGGCTGAATTCTCCCCGATACACACTACTGAAGAAATGTAGCAAACTGTTAGGAGTATTTATTGACTCCGATATCCGCTAGTCCTCACAGGTGGAATTCTTATGTAAAAGCCTGTCTAAAATTGTGTATGCCTTGAAAGTAGCATGCCACTGTAACAATCAGTTTTGATACAGATATATTTCGGATATTTCTACTCTATTTTAAATTACGGCATACTTGTGTGGGGAAATGGTAGAAGTGTGACTCGAATATTTCGTATGCAAAAATGAGCTATAAGAATTACTTTTAATATGGTTGAAATTATTTCCCTATTCATTGAATTTATTTCAATTAAATTTTTATAAATAAATTTAATACTGATTAAACATAATAAACCGCTAGCCTAATGTTAACCTGTTTATAATACTTTAACTTCTTATTTATATGAAAAGTGGAAAAAATAGCACTTTGCAACGCTTAATTTCTTCTCTTAAAATAAAGCATGTACAATAAAATTATTTCATATCATTAGAAATATAATTTCCTTTATAGCGTCAATCGACTGTCTTGTATAAATATCGCTATCAACAACAAAATAATTACAATAATTCTGATGGATGTCATTGAAGAACGTACTTATTATAATGTTAATTTATTATTTCTTGTAAATTATTAATATTGAATAAATTATATACCCGTATATTTTTATGTCAATCAGAATTGGTATTTGAAGGATTGTTTTTTGCAATTCGAATGAATTGGAAACATTTCATACAACTGGTGATAATATGACACACAAACAACATTGGGAATGGTGTTAAAATCTGTTAAGCTTGATAAAGTACCTAGCATTTCATTTTGATATATTCTATTTTTCTTAGCGCTGCATACCTTTTTATATTCGTTTTCGAAAAAAAAGCTATTCGTGATAAATAATCACATGTAATATACAAGGTCAAAAAACTTGATTTTGGTGTAAAAGTAAAATATCCTTATTTTGAAAAATATCGAGAAATGTTGGAAAAGTTTTTAGAATTAAAAAATAAACCTAAATTTTAAATCATGGCCACCTAAACCATATTTAATTTTTTGTCGTATTTCTCTGAAAGAAGTCACTGGCTGTTAATGCATAAAATTTGTTGAAAACGATAAATCCAGAACAACCTGTAAACAATTATTTATTAGAAAAGCGTATAAAATTATAAATTGACCAAATATTATTTTGATTACGTTTAGTTTTTAAAAACATTAAAATGAACTTAAAATTTTGGGTCCAAAGTTTTTATTATTTTGGGTTAAAACGTAAAATTATTCAAAATAATACACTATTGTGACAAGAAAATAGTGTTTATTAACAACGGTTCATTAAATATCAAAAAACTGAATATGTCAACACGAATTCGTCACATTGTATAGAGGGTTTCATGTCAATTTAATTTAAACTACATCTAGTGATATTGGATTATCATATCCCACTAATTCAATTAACTAACGATTGCATTAAGCAATCCTCAAAAGTTTGGTATTTATACTATACCATTAATCCGACCCAGGGAACATCAGAGTCACCTTCTCTAAGTCCACCTGCGCAATTCTCAACTGACGCCTTCTCGTGGCGGACCTGGACAACGGTACTTCGGGAACGACTAAGTTCAGTTGGGGACCCAATCTCCTGTTGTATAACGAGCAATCCTGTCCAGGGTTAAGGGCGAAGAGTTGAGGTACAACGGTGAGGATGGCGGAAGAGGAATGGGTAAGAACCACCTAACGGTGGAACAAGTGGAAAATACTAGGCTAGAATACAATGGCTGCCTTGCAGTTACTGGCAGGCACCACAAAGGCAATGGGACCTTGCCAGAAAGAAAAGACAGCCACCCATGTGAATGAACGTCTATGTTCACTGCGTCTCAGAATGAGGTTTTTCAACGTGATCTTTAAAAGCGCACACGCAGCGGAAGAGGCGTATGAAGAAAACAATGACACATTTTAGTATGTTCAGAGGATTTCTAAACAAACAGCAAGAAGGTCAATACAAATAGAATATTTCCCTATCCGGAGATTTCTTTTACAAACACTTTTTATTATTGTCAGTTTTATCAGTTATTATTATTATAACTGAAAAAGAAAGGTTTAACATATATATTTCCATTACTCATTTTCAATAAACAGTTAAACTTTGCATACTTTTGTGTTTTCAACGAATCTGATTGGATATTAGTTCTAGGAATTTTAGCAGAAGGCGTTTTCAATACAATGCTTCTAAGATTTTAACCGCATGAACCTAGTCAACACCGTTTGGAAACTATAACCACTTACATTTTTTTAGATATCCGTCACAAAAGCAATGCAACTTTGATCCCTAGAAATCTTAACGCCCCAGGGAGGAAGTTTTCTATTGGTCGAAATTTGAACCTATCTAAAATCTTCTAGCGGAAGTTTCTTTCAGGCCACGCCTAAGTGACGCTGGCTACTCCAAAAGTTGCAGAAGCAACTTCTGCTCAGCTAATTTCGAATAAAAGATCTCATTTTGTTATAAGTAAGCGCCACCAGCAAATCTTTAAGTTTCTGAATATATATATGTAATAAATATATATATATATATATATATATATATATATATACAACATAATTTAATATGAATTAATCAGTATTCATCTGTGTTTCATGAGATGCAATTGAATATGTCTATATAAAAAAATATCCACGAAGAATTCGTTAGGTCCTTTTCAGTGTATTTATCGAACAAACAAACAAGAGACCGTCAAAGGAAATTTGATAGATATTTCAAGGAAGTTTCAAGATTTATCACTCTGCTGCAACCCTAGTGTTCAATATAATTTTTTTTAGTTGGTGGATGTTGAAGGCAGATCTACATGCATTCTTATGCATATTGAAGACTGTAGTACATTCGATTTTGCATGAAGAAGATTTGTTCTCGATTCCGTATAATTTAACCGAAGCTGACAAGACGGCTCATGTTAAATGGTGTAAGAAAACGCTTAAAAAATTCGGCGGAAGAAAGGAAAAAAACCCTATTATCGATGCATAATATTAATTTAATATAAATCGTTAAATAAATTTAATTCCTTGTAATTATTAATTCTTAGAATACTACTCCGTTATAAATCCGTTGTCAACCTATAAATAAATAAAAAAATAGACAGAATCGTTTGACTTCTTTCGGGACGGTTTATTATTTTTGACCGAGAAAGAGAAAGCTTTTATTATTTTTGATTTTACGGTTCCCGAAATTCAAGTCACATAAACACACACACGATACACGAGGGGCATACCCCTCAGTTAAAATTTGAATATAAAAGGCCCACACAACACGATATCGAGAGGCGCAATTCAGAATTGGACCTTTCTTTCCTTTCATTATTTTGGTAAAAACTTTAAATGTAACTCTCGTATGTTATGTCATAAATACAATCTAGTGGGATCAAATATTTTTAGCAGGGGAAGTTTTCAAATGCTTGGATTGTATTCAAAAATACTACAGTGGAAACAATTATAAAGCTCTGAACTCAAAATGATTAAAGTATTATTTCATTGACAGTTGTAAAAGTATTTCATTGACAATAATCAGAAACTTATTCATATTGGCAAAAAGCATACAAATGTTTAGAATGGGATTCTAGTTTTAGACAGAAAACTCATCTAAACAAACACAAGCGGACAAAAAACCATACAAATGTTTAAAATGCAATTCTACTTTTTAACATAAGTCGCATTTCAATAGCCACAAGCTTATACATACTAGAAAGAAACCATACAGATGTTTACAATGCGGTTCTACTTTTAAACATAAATTATATAAGTAGCCACAAACTTATTCATACTAGTAAAAACCATACAAATGTTCCGAATGCGATTCCATAATTGGAACATCTTGTAAGCGTGTGATGATTAGCCTCTTAAATGATTTAACGACATGAGAAAAAGAATTCCTTTGATCTTTTCTAGGTTTAGGTAGCAAGGCAATGAAGCCAGATTTTTAAACGCTAGGAAGTGTTTCTTGTGAAATAAATTTGTTTAAAAATGCGATGGGATAGATTGTCATAGATGGTTTGTAATGCAATAAACCCGATGTTGAATATCCAATTACTTCAATTTTAAAAATTTCCTGTATTAATGAAATAAACCCGAAAAAAATTTTCTCGTGGATTTACAACTAAAATATTTAATACATATAATGGAGAAAGTAAAGAAAATGTGTATTTAAACTTGAAAAATAAGAATTATCATAGATTACTATTTAAATGTGTTTAAACATATTCAATTCTTTTAAAATGAAAGATTTGTTATTTAAATTGTCAACTGTAACATTTATCAAGGTTTTACAATCACGAATGATTATTTCTATGTTTAATGCGTGTAGAATTGTTTAACATTGACCTACATGAGCATTGTGATATCGTACATACTTTTTTAATCGTTTTATAAAATGAATACTGATCTTTAAATTAAATCTTAATGTAAATTTGAAATAAGTAATAAATAACATGAATTGTATATTTATTATTTGTATTTACATTTTTATTTTTATGATAATCCTCTCTGGATTATTTGAATTCAATTTGCGTATGCATGTGTCATTAAATTATAAAAGAAACTAAAAAAAAAAACAAAAAAAGGTAATGATGTTGCTTGAATAGATGTAAAATTAAAATCTAATGTTTTGATGTACTTCCTGATTTTTTATTTATTGTTAGACGAGCGGGTTCGTTTAGTTTCTAAGTCTAGTTTTCTAAATTTAAGTCTAGGTAATAAGGCTGATCAGGTATTATTACAAAAAGAACCTAAACAAACTATTTTAACTAAAACAGAAAAAAATTACATGCACCAATTACAATATTATTTCCTTTATTGTTTTCCCCGCCTAGAAGGAATGAGGAATCTTCTGTAATTTCGTTTATTTTATTATTCCCTTTCCTTTTTGTTTTTTTCCTCAATAGTCTTTTCCATTACTCCTGTGCTTTTTATTCCTCCTGCCAAAGACTCCCTTACATTCGTCGCTAAACTTCTTTTCTCCTCTTTCAATTCAATTCCGATACAACGTACGCCGTTCGCAAAGAAAAATTTACTCAAATGATGCCGACATTACGCGCGCCAGAAAACTCTAAGCTTACCGCTTATATGATCTTATGCCACCATCTGCTATACGACATGTCGGAACCTTTGTTCCTAGATGTGTGGTGTTCATTGCATCGATAGTTTAAAACTTCAGCATTTTGATATTTTTGCGAAAGTATTATTATTTTTAACTGAAAAAGTTTTATGACTTTAACGTTTATTCCACCTATTCTCAATAAGCAGTTATGCTTCTCGCTTTCTTGTGTTTTTGACTGATCTCAATGGATATTGGTGTTACGAATTTTAGCTGAAGGTGTTGCAATGCGATGCTCCCTAAGATTGTGGTCGCATGAAGTCACTATCACCACCGTTTAGAAGCCACCACCACTTAAATTTTCGTAGATTTTTGACACAAAAGCAATGCAATTTTGATCCTTAGAAATTACAACGGAACAAAAAAAAATGCAATTGGTCGGAGTTACACAGTCCTTCCTAAAGTTTTCTAGCAGAAGTTTCCTTCAAGCCACGCCTATCTAGCTGTTGACTATACAGAATGGCACCGGATCTGGTAATGCTCCAGAGAAGCTTTCTGGTAGCTAATTTCGTATAAATTGATCCACTTTATCTTGCGTTCACGAGACGGATTTTGGCTCTTGTACTAGTTGTTCTCGAGTGAACTAATTCGCACATTTCAACTTGCATAATTCACCATTAAGTGATTACATCTATTTTCTTGAACAGCGAGTTAAGGCACAGTCTTAAATGTGATTTGCATCCAAGTAAGAGCCAGTAACAATTCGCTTATTTTATTAAATCAAAATTAAAATAAACTCAAATCATTAGTACTTCTACGAACATCAGGTCAAGTATACATAGATATTACAGCATTATTTTTTGCTGAATCTTTCGTTCTCTTATCATCATCTTCTTACTCATTTCATTCATTTATATCAAGATTTCATAACCCATCCGTGACAAAATACTTCGTCGATGCGAAAACAAGGAGGTCAACGTTGCCCGCGTACACCACGCATGCTGGTAGGTGCACTTACGCCGTACACACCACCAAAGCAACAGCGAGAAGAATCTCCATCCCCCCGCCCGGGTCATCCCCGCCCATCTACAGGCCCAGGCTCTACAAGGTAACTCGTGAAGATCACCACCAACAATTATTCCGCAATTAATTCCACTTCCGCCAAAAATTACATCATGTCATCAACAATTAATCTCACAGCATCAACTATGTATTTCATATCTTCATGGAACAACCTACAATATCTTCATTAATCATTCATTATTCAGCCATTTAATTCCACCGACGTCCTGTAGAAGCACAAGAGGACCCAAGCTCCAATCAGAAGAACAAAATAATATCAGAAATCAAATTATCACTAGTTCGCTACTTTTACTTGCTATTAATGGAATCATCCTAATAAACGTTGAATTGTAAATTGAAGCTATACATTGACAGTCAAATTGAAATTATGTTTTCTATTGTTTTTATGATTCTGTACTATAGTTTGCCCATCTTTCTGGTACCTGTTTTTGTTTATTATACTTTCTAAGTATTGATTTGTTGTGCCTATGTACGTTGTGCTTATGTGCGTTCTGCTATATTACACACACATATTACAAATTGTCTTTAAATTTGGCTTTTTAAGGATCCTTTAAAAGGATTTGCTGAATGGTACACCACTCCATCTTTATTTATAGTATAAGTCAGAAGGTTTCCTACATATGCTGTTACAGAATTTGAAACAGGATCGAGGTTACGCTTTTGACCACTATACTGCTTTTCTTATTCTGATCGTTGTAACATAAAATGCTCATGGCATGAATTAATTCAGAGTTGGGCTACAAATTCGCTAACCGCTAACCTTATTATAATAACGTACTCAAACATAAAAATAGATGTACGCAATAACAGAGTTAAAAAATTTGGTTTATTGTTCTTTAATATTTATAACTTCTGTTCCGAATTTTAATTTATTGACAATGTATAGCTTCTATTTGTAATAAAAAATTGTTAGAATGATTCATTATCATATTCCATTAGCAAAAATAGCAAGTAAAGTAACGAACTAAAGATATTTTAATTTATGATATTAATTTGTTCTTCTGATAGGATTTCGGCTTCTCTTCTGCTTCTCCAGGACACTGGTAGAATTACATTGTTGAATGATGAATGTTTACCGAAGATATTGTAGATTGATCCAGCCAGTTAACATGACGAAGATATGAAAATGGTGTAAGACATATTGTGAAGATACAATGTAATTGTTGACGAAAGAAAATGAATTTGTAGGCTTTATTCGCTGTCGTAGAAGTAATAACGGAACAAGGATCGGTGATGTTCTTCACGTGTCTTTGGAGTTATATCTCTGCCATCCTCATTGCCTCAGTGAGTTGAGCGGTTGACCTCTCTCTTCCTCTAACGTTGGCCTCTTCGCTTTTTCATTGATGTAACTTTGTCAAGAAAGGGTTATGAAATATTGATATAAGTGAATGAACTAAGAAGTAAGTGACGAGAGAACAACAGATTCGGAAAATAATGAATGTAGTATATGCATATACCTGATCTGATGATTACAGAATTTTACTACAGAATTTGATTACAGATTTGAATTTAATTTTAATTTAAATAAAATAATCGAATTGTTGGCGATTACTTTGATGCAAATCAGACCTTCAAAACTGCGAATTTTGCTCGCTGTTCAAGAAGAGGTTTGATCACCTAATCGTGAATTATTGCTGCTGATCGAATCTGCGCGGTCCTAACTCGTACACGATCAGAACAAAACGCGCCTGAGGCACGCTGGCTGGGGTGGGTCCTTTTATGTATAATTAGTTGAGAATAAATTGCTCTGATGGTCAGCTGGCACCTTTTGTAGTAGCCAGCGCCGCTTGGGCGTGGCTTGAAAGAAACTTCTGGTAGAAAATTTTAGGAAGTTTTGAACTACAATCAATAAAAAATATTTTTGTTCCGTCGAGATTTCTAGGGATCAAAGTTGCTTTATTTTAATGACGAAAGCATAAGTGGTCGTGCGCATAACCGGTGGTGGTAGAAGCTTTACGCGACCAACATCTTTGGGAGCAGTGCATTGAAACGCCTTTTGCTAAAATTCGTGGAGCTAGTAACCAATTAGTCGAAAGCTCAAAAGGGTTTGTGCAAAAAGCAACAAACCTTAACGACTTGTTGACAATATCCGGGTGAAATAAGGATTAAAATCTGTTCGGTTAAAAGTAATGATAATAAACGCTTTCGCAAAAGCCAGATGCGGAAATATTCTAAATCTGTATAATACACTCATACATATTTATGAATAAAGCTTCCGACATATTTGTCTCGTACAGAAAGCGACATAACATCATATATTGCGGTATATTTTGACGTTTTTTTTGCGCGTAAGGTCGGCACGTTTGAATATGCCTGTCTATGCGAGTCGGAATTTATTTGATGTTTCCTTGCCAAATGATATTTTACGTTAAGCGTATTAAATTTTTATTTACCAATTTATAGTCATTTGTTAATTATTTTTAATAGTATTTCTTAATTAATCGTAATTAAATTGATTTGTTGGTTTGTCAAATTATATTTGAAGAATTGAATTAAATTTGAGTAATTAATTTATATTTTATTAGGATTACTTGCTACGTCAATTAATTGACTGAATTAATTTAGATGAGGTATATTAATCCGATGACAATGCTACATAAAGCATAAGTGTCAATTATAGTCTAGCTCCAGGGCCAGGGAACTGACTTGAAACACGTCAGACACCGGAGTCAGACTACTTTCACGTTGTGGCCCGTTTCGACTCCCAAGTAATTAAATCTGAACCTTTAACTCCGACTCCGTATAAGATATGATAAGATTATCATTCATAAACCTGTAAGGTCCCACTGTTTTTCTAATATGGAAATTCTAATTGTCCTTAAGTTCGGTTTTTTAGAAGCGTCAAATTTTCCTCGGCGCCCATATTCGTTGTAACTTTGACTAGTGCCCTCGTTAGTATAGTGATTTATACACTTGACCGGACATTTGGAGGTCCTGGTTCGATATCCGAATGAGGACGTATTTTTTCAGATCATGAAAATTATTAATTTCATTACAATTAATCTTAAAGATCTGTGGCATGAGTTAAACTCACAAAATTATCAAGTTTTGAATATAACATTTGGTCTTTGTTGGACAGACGTATTTGCTTTCAGATTATTTTATTGTATGATTTGTGTCATCTATATATGTTGTACAATATTTGGATTTTCTGAAAGTTTTTTTACTTATGATATTGCTAAAAAATGTCTAATGTTAATTCTTAAGAATGTGGTTGTAAAATATGTGTAATCTTTTCTTTAAAAATCGATTAATTAATTTTATTGGGTAGTTACTTTTAATAAAGAGTTTTTATTTAGCATTATTTATTTAGTTTTTAATTTCTTTCACTGCCTCCAAATAATATACATCTACGAACCATATTTCATTCCGAACGATCCAGTAAAAATACTTCATCAGACATGTATCTACACACGAAGAGAGAGAGAGAGAGAGAGAGAGAGAGAGAGAGAGAGAGAGAGAGAGAGAAGAGTCAACAATACTAACTTCTTGCATATTTTAGACCAATTTTTGTTTGCGAATAAGTATTCTTTATCAAACCCTCTTTGGTTATGATGACCTAATTGCAATGTAGATATAAAAGGTATACTAAGTAGAAAAATTCTAAAACATGACTCCTATCTTCTTCTTCTTCCGGTCCCATATGCATCCTGCACGTTGGGGATCTTCCGCACATTCCTCAATTGATTGTAAGGGT
>WYDF02027635.1:0-26312 GCA_009867245.2 Adranes taylori
GTCAAATATTTCTATTTAATCTGTAACTATGATATTATAATCCCTCCACTGGAGACAACAGTTACCTTCTCTGAAATTAGTGAGCGGCGGCTAGGACGAGATGCAGAGCACTCCTTGGTAATTGGCCCGAGTTTCTTCTTTGGATGAGGCGTCCGCTCGTATCAATATGGGCGCCAGAGACTTTTCCTAAATATCGGAATAAATAAAAGAGAGACTGCACACAAGTAAAATAAACAAATAAATAACAATCACCACCAGTTTATTTAAAATATTTAAATCAATGAGAATAACGGAAATAACAACGGTATGGTTCCACTAGGGTCAAAACTGTACAAATAATTAATTAATTAATAAATATGCAATATTCCATGAATAAATAATAAATACTAACGCAATTATTTAAGTACCCAATATTATAATAAAAAACATAACTTCATTAAATTAATTAGCCTAAAGAAATGATATAGCTTATAGCTAACTACTAGATGGTACATACACTGGGTATGTACAGACAATGTAACAGGCACTTCGCCTAGTATTTACAGTATTCAGTTTAATTTAAATCTGAACGACTCAATAGGTAATTGCCATACATAAAGCAGGCCTTATAATATAAAATTTCAATAATAAAACAAGTTAAAATCAGTGATGGTGACACAACACAGATAACACATTGGAAGCTTCCGTGGGTTCTATACAGTACATAGAAATGAACCCTCTTCGATTCCGAAGATCCACAGTGACCTATAAGGAAAAATAGTTAATTCTTAAAATTCTGAAATGGGCTTACAATTTATAAAGCAAAATCCCTAAGTCCCTAAGTACTAGCAATTGAATTGTAGCAAAATAAAAATACCCGAACGCATTGACTACACTTAATACACGCATTGACAAGCATTGATTACCCTTGCTTAATATAATTTATCCCTTTACAATAATATAACCCCTTTTACTTAACATAAATTCACTAAATTATTCCTAAACAATAGTAACCCCCCCCCCCTCTTCCTCCTTGTTTACTAAAAAATTTATAAATTATACCAGAACACTAAGTTACTCATAGAAAGATATAATTAGCTATGTAAAATCCAACTCAAATAATAAAAAATGCGTGAGGCGCCAAATTAAATTCAAGACAAAGTATGAGGTTATGAAGCAAAAAAATATACTTCATCCACCAATGTCTCGCCGATGGTCGGGACACCTGGCTAACGGATGACTCCACTGATGGCACACTTTTGCGAATTGAGGAGACTCCAGTAGCTGCTTAACTCGTTGCCAGCACCGATATATAACGCTCAGATGCACGTGTTCCTTACCGCGCGCAAAATGACTGCTATACACCAAAAACCACGTTAACACGTCCTTACAAAAAAATGCCTACTGAAGGTTCAATTCTCGTGGTGAAAAACCCCAACATGGAACGAAATACCGTTCACCCCAAGTCTTTCTGAGCTCACGGCCTCAATCTAAACCCTAGGGCGGTGGCTATATATTACAAACAGGCTTACACTAGCGCCATTCTGACAATCAACAATTAAAAAACTTACCTAATTTGGGCTTCAACACAATGGTATCTAACTGCTTAACTAAAATCGTCACAATCCCAAACCCATTAAAATGCGCGTAGTTAGTTCACAGCGACGTTATAATACTTCAAAATTAATTAGCAGGAGCCAAACAATTGACGGCTATGTGACGCTAAGTTTCGGAAGAGAACGTCCACATCCGGCCGCTCAAATCCTAGCAGACAGGATGAATCCTTCCACTCCTTTACCAATTGCAACGAACAAAATCTCATTGGGCTAACGGGTCCTACCCAATCATCGACCAATCGCACACTTCGAATTTTAAACCAATAGAAGCGACAGCAAAAGACGTACGTCACCAAAATTACAGATCACTAATCGCTGCAAGGATACAGTCAGAATACTACAATTCTATTAACTAAGTTGTCTGTCTCCAGTGACCTCTTACGGAACAGTTCCTCAACTAGTTGGAACAGTTACTCAATTTTCAGTCAGTTATTTCAAGTTCCAAATACAATTAATTAGCGTACTACGCATAATGCCACGAGTAATCGAAATATTATTGACATCCTGAGGATTACCCTTACAATCACAATAGTCTACTAACACTCCTGATTAACCAAATACAACCCTCAAAATACATGGTTATACAATGTACTTACATCTAGGATAAATTCGGCGCCATTTATAGCATAAATCTCACAGTTTGGTGATCTCAAGAATTATAGAGTGATACGCTACTCTATAATAACCATACGATCAGTACTTAAATAATAATAAACCCAAACGCACATTTTATGTTTACAATTGCTGAAACCGTTGTTAAAGAATTAAATTAAACTTATTAGACTACCATAGCACAGCATATCAATAACTATACGTATTTAAGTGATATCCTTATATTTAACGTAATTAAACGTAAACAATGCCATTTTAGCTATCAAACAATCTCTACAAGCTGAATTCAAGGCTGTTCTATATTCAAATTGTAGTTATTGTTGGCCTAAAAGCCAAAGAAGATAGCGAAATATAACTGGTACTTAAACAAACTAAACTTCCGATGTAAACAATATATAGCAATCAACGCAAATTTATAAGGAAACAAACTCTAATAACAGACCATTAATTAAACTTCATAAACTAGTTGTATTTTCTTACATTGGCAAAATCTAGACCCCAAGAATTGACCAATATTCTACTCTCATGTTTTAATTTCAACCATTTTTTTTAAACCTGATGTATAATAAAAATATGGGTTTGGGCTCAATCAACCCTCTCTTGTAAAACTGCCACAAAAGTACCCCATAGACAACTAAGACAATTTTCCAGTGGGGTGATCTTTCGTATCTATAAAAAAACATATGTGTACCCATAAAACAAATAAAATATATCACACATAAATAAACGTAATAAAACAAATAAATCTTATTCAAGTTTAAACAATTTTAATTATTTATAAAAATACATTAACTTGGAGTAAATGATTTCACAACATAGATCGAACATGAAAGTAATAAAACTGCATATAAGAACTCATTCGAAATAGAAATAAAACAAAATTTAACGACCGAATTTATTGACCAATTAACTACATGCTCCTCTTCATAATTTATATTTAAGGATACAATACAGAGGACCACTCTAATATAATTTATTAAAATTTCAGAATTACAATTTACCCGTACCTAATATTTCTTTATAGGAGATTTTAATATTTGTAATAAAATGCAAAGTTACCAAGTCTAAACTTCAAACATTTTTTTATGATATATCCGAAACTGTTGCTAATTAGCATAAATTTTGTTAGCTAGTGCTTCAATAATGTTTTGGTATTTATTAGAAAAACAATTACTTGACTATATGCTAGGTGAAATTCGTTTACTACGATTTGTGGCTTTTTTAGTCGAAATCGCGCCTATAATTTTTTATGCAAAAAAATCCTGGGTAATTGATAATAAAAATGAATTAGTTTTTGAGCCATATTACCTTGAAAAACGTGTATTATATTAAATAACTATCTTTGTGAAAATTGGAAAAATAAAACTAGCCGAACATATGTAACAATCATTTTGACGGTGTGAATAAATGAGTATATGAGTGTACTAGAGCAATAAAAAGGATATTCGAAAACTTTAAAATTCATATCATATTGTCACGTTATTTTTGTGACAAAATTGCAGGGTGTGTTTTTACTAGATGACTAAATTTCATTTCTACTGATTTAATCCACCCTACTATGTAAAAGGGATCGAACAGGTTATAAATTATAATTCATATAATACACTAGTAAAATCAGGTCAGTTTAACACGAAAAATAAAAAAAACCCAATATTGTCTTTATTCCATTTATACAACAGAATAACTATTAGCATGCGATATGTTTTAATTCCAGTTCTCAAGTGAATAAAATAGTTACCAAGAACCTTTAGGAAAATCATTTATTAATAAGTTTTAACTTGGAATAAAATTAGTAAGGAGAATAAATTCAGAATTTTACTCCGTTCGAGATTTTGAATCTACATAATAAAAGATAATCATAATATTAAAAACTTACATTTGAGCTGCACACATCACGACACTATATAGTACGTTAGGTGCATTATTGAATTTAAGAAACTAGCGTGCAACTGGCTCTTGCGGTCAAAAAAATACTACATTTATATGTGATGCGTTTGGCAGCTTATTACCCCAACAGTTTAAATTCCCATTCTTTATTTCAATACATTCTCAACTTGTATCCCTCCTGTACGCATTTCATACACACAGCTAATTTCTATCTACGCTCTTGCATACTTGGCTGCTGCGTCCCTGAATGAGTTCCCAGTGCTACAATGGCAATATTCTTCAATTGATGGGACTTATTTTAATCCTTCCTTTTTCCATTACGATTTTAAAATAGTGTCACTGATACCCTTACAATCGCCATTTGAGCACCTTCAAATGTTTTTTTAAGTCTAACCACGTGGATTTCAACGCTATTCCATTGCTTAAGGACTTCTTGTATTTTTACCTTGCATACAATTTCGTCTTTCATATTAAATGTTCCATCCGGGTAGGAGGTCCAATTTTCCTGACCATTAAGTTGTTTCATATTACCGGTGATACCACTTTGCTCACATCCGTAGCCTCTATTTCCTGTTCTAGTTGCAATAGCAGTTGTTCTTTGCTAGTTTTCCTTACATCGTGATTGAATTATCCATTAGAGCCTGTTTTGTTTTTCTATTGAGGTCCTGGTGCATCAGTTTATTTCTTTCTCCAATGTTTGTTTATTAACTATCGGCTCCGTTATCTTCGGTTTATCTTTAGAAGCTGCTTCTGGCTCTTTTCTATTATTTCTTTTAGTTCGCCTGAAAACATCTATCTATTTCTATGCTACTTCGTTCCTCTCTGTCCCTGTTCCGTCCCTGTCCCGTGATCTCTTATTGAGTTTGAGGACCCTGTACTGCTACAGTCCCCACTTCTTTGATTGGCTCCATTCGGTGGACTCTGACTGCTATTCCCGTAATTGTAAAAATCTATTGTAATATTTCCTTAAACGTTTCACATGGTTTCCTATCTAACCCGATACTTATTTTGAGAATAGACAGTTTAGTTATTACCCTTGCCGCTAGTTTATCTTTAGTTCTACAATACTGCAAAATATACTCGTATCCTTGGCATTTGGTTATATTTTTCATTTGTTACCAAGTAATAAACTCCGGTTTTCTGGGACTCCTCCGCTTTTATTTACTAAGTCTAATAGTTCAGCAAGTCCTCCACTGCTAACTTCCTGCTTTAGCAGTTTGTTTACCTTACCATATATCAGCCTGAACTCCACCGCTATATCTATTATATATTAAATGTCTTCAGCCTTGTTCTTGATGTCATCCCGGGTATTTTGGCCCGCGGATGTCATCTTACGGAATTCGTTCGAGGCCTATTGCATTTTAGCAAATAGCACTCTCCTACCTTTCCTAGCCCATTTATCTATTTCTGGGGTGCCTACACTACTTGAACCTCTTTTCTTCTCGTTGAAATATTCCACATCTCGCTCCTCTTCCTCTGTAGTCGTTAAAGATGCAGTTGAAGAAGCAGAACAAAGATGAATTAACAGAGCAATCTGAAAGACTTCATAAAGCCAGGGTGCAAATATTTCCAAATTATTATCGTCAGCCAAGTAAACAACAGGCCTGGTATGCGACACATTGGTGGCGTGCAGATAGTTAATTCTTTCATTTATCTGTCACTATCAATTTGGCGAAATCATTGGTGTTCGCGTCAAAGAGCAGAACATTCCGTGCTGTGCCATGCTGGACGAGAATTGGTATTTCTCGTGCTGTGTCATGCTGGACGAGAATTCGAAACGAGAATTCATTTCATATTTTATGGACAGAAAAAAGAAGAAATATTTCAATCCTCTGACAAGGAAAATCATATCACCATTTTCAGACATATCACCAAAGCAGTAATAAAGAAAAAGCAAACAACGTAGAAACACTCATGATGTGCGAACAATTTCTAAGCAAGAGGGATGGAGGGGTCTGGTGAGGAAAGCTATTACCAAATTAGAAAACTCAGGCATTCACATTATTCGAATTGATAATAGGAATACCGAATCAATATCCTATCATTCCCCAGTTTCTTCCATAGTTAATTTTATCCCAGTACGCGACAATGCATGCAGGGATATGTTATATGAAATATAATACATCTGAGAACCACATGTTAATATGGTTCTGGCAATCATTACCATCAAAATAATTATGAATTATGAATGTAGAAGAACGAATTTGAGCAACACCATACATACAGATGGTTAACAAAGATCGTCCATTCATATTTTATATAATAATTAATATGAAACTAAAATAAATTATATGAGAACTTAACAACAAACTACAGTTAAGTGATACCTGGTTGGCACAATCACAGCTCTCTACTTCAACAATTCTTGACGTCATTACATAAATGTATTATATTTGGTGTTGAATTTATGGGGGTATATGAATGAGAATGGTATTAGAGCATTAGTGAATGGGATGAATAGAATGATGAAAGGGGAGGTTAGTGTGCCGGACGAATGGTAGAAAGGAGAAATTGTGCATAAGAGAGGAAGCAAATTGGATATAGAAAGCTATATGGGAATAACCATTATGGATGGGCTATACATGATGTTTGCGACGATTATAAATAGGAGGCTACAGGAGGAAGTTATGGGCAAAGAAATACTGTCACACACTGAATGGTTTCATTAGAGATAGGGTGACGGCAGACAGTACAGTGACAATTAACTACGTTATGAACAGGGAGATCGTAAGTAAAAGGAAGCTATACCTCCTATTTATAGATCTGAAAGCTACGTTTGATGGGATTTTGAGGGAGAAATTGTGGGAGTGAATCGCGAATGTGGGGATTTCGACAAATATTATTAGGATGATTAAGGAATTCTATGAGGGTATGAAAGTGAGAGCGAGAGTGAATAAAGGTGCGTTGGAATGGTTTAAGACCAAAAGAGGAGTAAGGCTAGCTTGTCCGCTCAGTGCTTATATTTTTAACATTTATTTCTCAGATCAGATCTGGTGTTGGAGAATGTAGAAGCAGGGGCGCTGAATATTGTAAGTGCTTAGGTTTGGTGTCTCACCTATGCCAATGACATTGTATGTCGCACGGATGTGTTTAAGTTAGGGAGGAAAATGATAGAAAGGATGAAAATATTTAAGTATTTAGATAACATATGGAGATAGTGACCAAGAAGGCAAGAGTGGTCATTGAGAGAATGAAGATGTTATGGTAGAGGATATTTGGAGAGTCTGTGGGTATGAGAGTAAGGATTATGGATGTATGTGTGAACCGCATAATAATGTATGGAGCTGAGGTATGGGCTGTTGAAGAAAAAGAAAGAATGGAGAGAGTGCAAGCTGGATGTGTGAAAAAGATTTTAGGTTTAGGTAGGAGTACTAGGAATGAGATAGCAATGAAGGAAAATAGAATATATAACTGCTGAATAAGTGGAGTTAAAAGAATGATAAAATTTGAGGTAAAAGTATTGAAGGATGAAGGTAGAATATTGGTTCAGGAAGTTTATATTGAGGGGCTGCTAAAAGGGGGAGGGGAATGAATGGATTGAATGCAGGAAGAAGGTGGATTGAATGCAGGAATAGGAGGATTAGATGAATTGAATGCCGGAAAAAGGTGAATAGGAAGATTGGATGGTCATCTGATAGGTGGTGAGAGCAAATGGTTGGTAGAGGTGATGTGGTGGGTGAGATCACAGAAAGGATGCGGGAGGTAGACAAACAGCAGAGGTTCGTCAAAATTAATGAAAGCAGGTATAATCGAAGGTACAAATTGATAATGGAAGAACTGGGTATGGTCCGATACATTCCATCAGGTTTATGTATGGGGGATAAAATAATTATTGCTAGGTTTAGGTGTGGGGGTGAGGAAGGGTGAAACAAGTACTGGTTGAAAGAGGAAGACAGATTGTGTAGAGTTTGTGTGAAAAAAGTAGAAAAATGGAACCATTGGATGAAGAAATGCCAGGGGATTGAATGGAGTGAGAATGAGAGAATGAGAAGGGTTAGGATAAGTGGGTGGGGGGGGGCGAACTGGAAGATATATTTGTGAACGGATGGGAGTAAGATTAATATTATGCAGAGGATTATGGCGGAGATAAGTAAGAGAAAGTATATGGAAGGGAAAAGGGTAAAGAAATGAAAAAAAGGGAATAATAGGAAGGGGGATCTACAGGGAATGATGTGGCTATCAACGATGATATCATCGTGCAGGTATTACTTTGTAGAGGAAGGATAAACTAGTCGCCATGCAGGAAGTCAGGTACACGTAGAAAAGAAAATCTGTTTACGCAGACTGGACCGAGATTCCACGAAGGTTTGCGAACTTTTGACGGCGGGCCGTTTTTGACAATAGAGATGGAATGAGAAAAATATATGAGCTATAGGTTTTCCATCACGGAGAAGCGAGCTACCTTCAAACTTTTACCATTTAGGTCTAATGCGTTGCGCAGAAAACCGATAATTAAATATCAAAACCAATGGCTCAAGCGGTGTTGGTCAGATTTTTATCAGCTTTTAAAACCAAATTTGTTGAAAAAGTATTTGGGTTTATTATCTTATCGTTTTCCCGCGCATTTGAAGTGTCTTCAGTACAAATGTGAGTAGCATTTTTATTTGTTATAATCAATTGACTTGAGAAATTCAAACACCTTAAGGTTTTTAATGTATCCTAAGTAAGTAATTGATTCACTAATTGATAGCTAGCAAATTATTTAAGTTCATTTAAATATTGCTGAGTAGTTTCTATATCTACATGGAAGTTGAATTTAAAATTTACCGATGGGCAATAAATCTTTATCCAGTTAGATTACAGCAGAACAGCATTGGGTTTTGTTATATTACAAGTCAAGCGATTACTTTATAATTGAATGTTGCTAGAAAATTATTTTCAAATTAGTTAATAATATGTTAATAAATTAGTTCATAGTTAATTAAGTTAGTTAAATTAGTTAATATTAAATTGTTTCAGACACTGTGATAAAAGAAATAATATTCTATAAATAAAAGTAATTAATGTTGGATAACTATTTTTGAAAAAAAAAACAAAATAAATTTAATAATTTATAAAAATTTGAATGACATTCCTTGTTGACATATTTCAAATCTATGTCAAATAATTTAAAAATATTCTTGTAAAAAAATTACGGAAAGCAATTTTCAATAATAGCATGAAATTGTTGCGAAATTAGAAAATAATGTTAAGCGTTACTACTTGTCCCTATAGGACGATACCATTCCTAACAAAGTATATATTTTTAAAGGCCAACAAGAGAAAAACTTTCGTTTTTATTTGCAATGAGCCTCAAACGACTTGGATTAAGTACCTCGTAACTGTTGTAATGATCCTTCTTTTAAAAATTTCAAAGAATACTTGAACAGACAAGCGCAGGCGATTACACGCAAAAGATAAAACTCTTTATTCGCATTAAACTGCTCGAGGGGCTGGTACGAAAGTTTTATTGTTAGGAATTAATGGGAAACGCTCATGTAATTTTAATAGAACAACTTTGAAACTTATCTGTTAATAATTCTTTAATTTAACATTAACATTATGATTATTTTTTATATAAAAAAATTTGGATAAGACAAACTAATATTTTATTAACGTATAGCTAATAAAAATATGTACATACAGAATCCACTCGCTTTCTTCCAATCGCTACATATGTTTCGGAATTAAGATTCCATTTTCAAGGAGGTTTCTCTTTCTAACATTACCTTCCCACTCGCGTGGCTTCTGGCCCTAAAATTCACTAATCTGGCATATCAGTTAATATTGTCAAATTAACATGACGCATTAAATTAACATGGCCTTAAAAATCAGTTATTTGGCATATCAGTTGATTATTTGTATATTAAGGTATCTTGAAGGTATAGTGAAATGTGGAATAGACGAGCAAGAAAGCAGGGGGAGATAGTAGGAAAAACGGGTTTGAAGTAAATGGAAACCAATAAAATGCGTGAAAAAATATAAAGACTTAGAATTCATGTTAATCATAAGAGGTCATGTAACGAACATTTGCAGATGCTTATGACAGATTTCGAGATTCGGTGAAACTCAGACTTTGATTATTTATGTATTTTAGGGTGTTTCATTATTCCAAAGATTTATTTTCATATGACTTTGGTTACGCCTCGAGTTTCAGTGATGTAAACGATATATATGCCAAATTTCAAGAAGATTGGATAATATTTGGAGTTCTGTTTCAATCAGCTGTTACTTGATTCGATTTAAATGAAAGCTCTGATTATGCTTAAACTGGGTATGAGATGTTTAGTATTAATTGAATCTATTTCGGAAAAAAAATTGAGAGCGAAAGTAACAATTTTTCTGGACCGGAAATGAATTTATAGGACCAGAATTTGTTGACAGGAAGTGACTTTTTTCTGAATCGGAAATGATTTTTAGCGACAGGAAGTTGTTGACCCGAAGTAACTTTTCTGGACCGGAAGTGACCATTTTTGTACATACATCAACTTTTATATGTAGTATAAATAATACATCTTATATATCCTGCCAACATATGTTTTTAATGCAAATATATACGCACCTTTAGACGTTTTCAACAGAATATTAAAATTCAAAAACATTATACAAGTGTATATACAAATTTCGCTTTCAAAGTCGTTTTCAGCTCCAAATTTAAATATTAAAAAATCAAAGACGTTTTTAGCCCAAATATTAAAAATCAAAAACATTATACAAGTGTACATGCACTTTTAGTTAAGTTAGCAGCTTATAAAATTCAAATTCGCCATATTGATTTTGCTGCTGCTAATCACATTACAATGTTTACATATTGCTACCTCCATTTTTCAAATAAATATATAATCTAGTGACAAATCTAGTAATATTTTTAGATCTAGATATTTCTTTCACACCAAATTTCCCACATTAACTTGTGATTTTTCAAATAAATATATGGCGCGCGTCCGCTGCTATCTTCTTCTTTATGATTTTTTAAAATATAGTGACAGATCTAGTAATTTTTTTTTACTGCCATTACAACTTTTAAAATTCAACTTTCCCGCCATTTTTTGAATTTCAACTATCAAAATTCAAATTTCCCGATATTATTTTGAATTACAACTGTTAAAATTCAAATTTCCCACCAAAATTCAAATATCCCGCCCGCTGCCATCTTGGATTTCATGCATGCGCTGTTGAAGTGTGGAAGTGTGGGTCTTGAACCCCCCCATTCACACTACTACTACTACTACTTTTCATACTATTTTTGTACTAATGGGATTCTCATGTATTTCTGTCATCTTTTGCAGGTAATTGAACTTTAAATTGAAAACCAATAGAGAAATTTGGGTGCTAGAAAAGATGCTTAGGTGGTGAGTTTTTAGGAGCTTCGCTCCCTTCAAAGGAACAAATACTCTTAGCTTTAATATAAGGAAATGAAACAAACAATTTTGCATGCTGCTAAATCTACAAGTACTATACTACAGAAAGTCTCGAGGAAATCAAATATCCCTGTTTCGACGGAGGAGAATATACGTGCTGGTATACAGAAGCTCTATAATGAATACCAAAATCTGGGTAAACAGAAATCGAGAAACACGGATAAAGCAAATATGATTTGAAATGTGATCTCGTAGAGTTATTTTACAGTGGTGATGAACATGACTAATGTATCATAAGGAGATAAAAAATTTCTTAGGTCACATCGTATGAGTATGTCAATGAGTGAAAGAGACAAGGTTTCCGGCTCGAAAATAAGAACTAAGTGTACAAAAGAAGACAAAAAAAATCTATATAAGAATAAACATTAAAAAACTATAGCTGAAATCAATAAGACAGTTACTGGAAGACATATAATCAGCACCTAGTGACAAAGAGGCCGAGTTTTCGCCTCCATCAACGAAAAAATTACGGTCAAGTCCTAGACTAAAAGCTCTTGCTCAGACACTCACGTCTACATGGGATCGAGAACAGCTCTCTATTTGACAAGCAAGTACTTCAGTTATAGCAACTGCAAAGAGCCTTGACCATAATGTTTCAAAAAATTCCGTATTTACAGCTACTGTTTACCGAGCTCAGGCGATCAATAGAAGTAAAATGGCAAAGAAAATCGAAGAATCACTCTTTGAAAGTCCTCCTCATTTGGTGTTGCATTGGGATAGTAAACTGTTGCCCTCATTTCCCATAGGAGTGTCAAAGCGTTGGAAGATAGAATTGCAATTCTAGTGACTGGCAATGATTTTGAGTGTTTGCTAGACGTACCACCTGTTGCCATAAAAGGCACTGGTGAGCAGATGGCTAAAGTATTTATTCGATACCGATTTGGGCTACGTGACAATATCATCGGTATGTCTTTTGATACAGCGTCTAATACAGGACTAATCCAAGGACCATGTATCCGGATTAAAAGGTATTTCATCCTAAAAGACAGAAGTTATCCAAGAGAAGACTACAAATATTTATTGCAACTCTATGAGGTTGGTCTCAAAAACGACTTCAGTTCAGGATACCAGGGGCTGGTAAAGGCAATATATGCATTTAAAATTGTCCTCTTCACTAAACACTTGAATATTCCTCAACGAGAAATGAAAGGAATGAAACGAGTTGCACATTTTGTCAGCCTCATGTATGTTCGCTATTGGCACGAGGCAATTGTAAGTCTATGGGCTCCAAAGAACGATTAGTATATGCTACAGCTTCTAAGCATTTATCCAGATGCAGACGTCAAAAAAGTGCTCTCACAGTTGCTAAGACACGCCTTTTGTATCTGTCAAACACAAATGTATAATTGGCTTTTTTGGTCGAACATATCACTCAGACTGATAAGAAAAATATGATTACAAATTTAGAAACCAAACCCGCTCGGAAAAATGAAATGAATCAAATAGAGTGTAAAAACCTAGTTGTTGAAGGACAAGACCTGAGCCACTTCGTTACTAATAAAACAAAGATATTCTTTGAATTGTTTGGGATACAGAAACTGATTTGCAGTGATTCTCTAAGAAGGTATGTGAACGCTCTTAAAGTCGTCAAATAAAGAGGAACTGTTCTGATAAAAAAGTATAACGAATCAGTCATGGACGAACAACAAAAACAATTCTTGTTGAGAGTAGTGAGCATCACAGAAAAGTCGTACAACACATGTTTTGCCAATCGTAGTACCTATTAATCTCAGTGTCTAGTTTTAATATTATTTCAAGTTTAGATTTCTAGTTTTCCCGATTTAATTAATTAACATTGAAAAATTGTATTTTCTGCCTACTTTTAAAAAACTGATCCAAATGTGCAACCTCTAAATATTATCCAATCTTGAAATTTAGCATATGTATCTTTTACATCACTAAGACTCGGAGCGTAAGCAAAGTCTGCAATAATTTTACATTGTATTTTTTGCCTTACTAAATGAAACCCTAATCAATGTATATATAAAGAGTATTAATGAAACTTGTCCACCTCAGGGATAAGTTAAATGTTGTGCAAATGGTTTTAAGAAATTGGTTACGTATGAGTAGAAGAGAAGAGTGGTAAGAAGTATATATGAGGATTGTATGTATGAATGTAGAAGGGAGATGAATAGATGGTCAATAGTGTTTTGGGAAAAGAAGATGAATGAAGGGCTTTGGGTGATGAGTTGGAGCGTTGGAGCGATGAAGAGTTGGAGCAAAGAATGAAAGACAATGAGAAGCAAGGATGAGAGGAGAAGATAAGAGATAGTAGATTTAACAAAAGATATAAGTGTATAAGAGTCGGAGGAGGAATGCCTGGAAATTTACTGTTTGTGTTAAGTGTGGAAGATTAAAGGTTGATAGCTAGGTTTAAATATGGGAGCGTAGAGAGGGGAAATAAGTATTGGCTGGATGAGATAAGCAGGATAAGTAATTTGTGAAAAGAAGATTGGGAGCTTTGGATGTATAGAAGACTGTAGAAGGAAAGTGAATAAGAATGAATGGAGAAGAGAAAGAAAAAAAAAATCGTATGAAAGGGTTGCGTGGTCAAATATAGCATTAACCCTTTTCTGTTGGGCCTAATGGTATAAAATAAAAGTAAATCTTGCTAATTACTTTTTTAAAATTTTCTGAATATAGTAAGAAATTACATTTACGCATGATATGGCATAAAACACATCGAATAAAATATTTTCAATCGATTTTCCTTCAGTCCCTAGATCAGAAGTTGTTAATACAGTGTCAGACATTTTAATGGACAGTCTTACTCCGGATTATAATTGTGAATTTATAATTAAATTGTTGAAACTTTGTTTCAAACAATATTTTTGGTATTTAATAATCTCATCAGACAAGAAATATCTGGACTTCAAATAGAAAGTGGATTAAGTCCAATATTGCAGTATTCTTCATGCGGGATCTTGTTCCTTCATTTAGAGAACAAGATCTTAAAATCAAATAATTATTTAATCTCCAAAATCAAATATTACAAAAGATATGTAGACGACATAATCAAAATTATCGGTGGGACAGTGGAAGAGAGCCACTACTCAATACCTTCTTCAATTCCTTTCATTCAGATATCAATTTTACTTATGTAATGGCAATAGACAAAAGAATTCCCTTTTACATGTAATAATACACCATATTAGTAACAAATTATCGTTTCAAATATATAGGAAAAAAAAGATATTGTGATACATTGATCCATAAATCGTCAATAGCTCCATCTTCACATAAATTAGCAGGATTCAGATCAATAGAGCTACGATAATTCCACAAAATGAAATAGATTTCATAAATTAAGTTAACACTATTAGAGGCATAGCAATAAATAACTTTTTAATGATAAAATAAGCTATTCATAAGAAAATTCAATAAATTAAATTCCAATCTCACACAGAGCTACATAAATTCGGGAAAGGAAGTAATAGATATGTCTCTCTGTCTTTCCTAAATAATGAATGTAATATGTTCAAAAAAGGTTCAGTACATACAACAGTAATATAGCTTTTCACACAACAAATGAATTGAACAAAATTAAGAATAAAGATAGACTACAACACACGATAAATGTAGTATATATCAATTAAACTGTAACTCTTGTATCTCGTTCTACATGGGCTTAACAATGAGAAATTTCAAAGTATGAACTTCAGAACATAGTAAAGATATTAGAATAAACATTACAACAGATTTATATTTTCGTCAATGAATGGAAGAATAATGAAGACCTAATCAATAGGCAGATCGGTTATGAATTACAAACTTCTTAAAAATGGCATTCAGTTATTTTAATTATTAAAAGATTTCTTTACAATTTAAAAAAGATAAAATAGAATAATTCTGATTACATTTGTTTGATGGTCTCTGGATTCATTTTCCTTCGAATTGAATTATGGTTAGAGAAATTACATTGTCATGTTGGACTCTAAAGCAGGTTTCAAATTGTCTACAATCAATTTATTGTCTACAAATAATAATTATTGTAACATATTGATATAACATTAACAGCTTGTTCAAAAATAAAAAATTTGTCGATACAAATTTGACAAAATTTGAGTAAATTTATGTAACTCAAATAGTTATATTTTGTTGATTGGAGCAAGATAATAATTTCGCTCTTCTGGTTATTAAAGTTTGAAAATTTGAATCATTAAGATACATAGTTAGTCAAATAGATTACCTAAAAGTTAAATAGATATAGTAGTTTCCGTCCGCCGCTATTATAAAACAGTATTAATCGTCAGAACTAGCGTTAACACGCTGCAAAATGAAAAATAAGTAAATATTAAAATTTCATCACAATTTATATATAAATTTTATTAACGAGATGTTATTTAAAGTTAACAAAATATATCAATTGTTATTTTCCAAATACTCACATAAAATGTTAAAAAATTTAAAGAAATACTTTTAAATCAACATGCAGACACTTGAGGTAAATTTTCTCTTGCTCTTGTCAAAATATATGTTTTATATTAGCCATTTATAGTTCTGATCATGTGGTAATTGTTTCCACGAAACATGTCAACTAATTAAATTTCCTGGGTTTGGAAGCTCACCTCAAATTGCAAATTTGTTATTAAATGGAGTTTTTGGAATAATAATCTTTCATTACAATAAGACAAGAAGTTTTATTAAAAATTTTATAATAATTATCCCAAAGTAAATAATAAATAACGGAAAACAAAAACAGTTAAAACACGTATAAGAACTAAAAGAATCATCTATCATGTATGCTATTTACAAGTTGTAAGGCAAGAGGAAAACCCGATTTCCTGCCAAGTGACTGACACGTGACGTTAGAACTGACCGTTCCGAAAATATGTATGTAAGGGTTTCTAAAACCCGCTAAAACCTACGTGGATTGACCAGTCGTTGATTGAATTTCCCATGAGAGCTCTTTTGTTTTTTGCAGAAGCGCTCACAAGATTTTTCTGTTTGATTCTATATGAATATATAAATTCATATCTTACGTATATATATATATATATATATGTCTTTATTTCCAAACAATAGCTTGTTGAACAATATAAAATAAATTTTGACAAATTTTAGAAACGTTTTAGAACGACAGGCGTTTTAGAAAGTTTTTTAGGAAACGGGGGAACATCTCGTGCTTTGAGTCTTATGGCAAGCTATTATTGTATGTTATTTAAATCTACGAGTGAAGTATTATTTGTTAATTTAACCGTGTGCTTTTAAATTGTTAATTAATATCAAAAACTAATAACTGACAAGGGGCAAGAAAATCTATAAAACTTTTCCACAAAGGCTTTGAAAATAGCCCAAGTTTGATCGATTTTGTTTTAATGTTTATGTTAAAACGTTTTCTATGCCCAACAAACAGAAAAGTAAAATAGAAAGTAGTGCGGACAAAAGGCATTCTAAATAAAAACATTCTAAGTATATTTATTTCAAAAAATACCAGAAAAATTACAAAGAATTCCAAAAAGAACCACAAAGCAAAACAAAACATTTAAAATTAGAGTTACCAAATTTTGTGACTTCACTGGAAGCAAAACTGGACGATGAAACCAAACTCAATATTCCACCTCATTCAATGAAATAATTTCTCCATTGATGACCCCAAATATTTATGTTTAATCTGTAATTATGATATAGATTTTGATTTGAATAGATGTTTCCTTGATTAATCCATTCTACTAAATCTGTTACTGAGTTGTGTTTTAAAAATGAGAACAAAATAAATATTTTAATACACGAATTGTTTACTATTTGAATTCACAAGAATGAGCTAGTTAATTGCTTCTTTTAAGCCTTATTGGCTACATGATAGGAGTGCTTTAAATTACCGTATTTAATTTAATTAAATACTGGCTAATATTGAAGCAACTTAAATTAGAGCCTGGTGTAAATAGTAAAACCACCAGCAAAACGTCTAAGTAAGAAATCTCAATTTATTGTATAACCTATTAGTCTTTTATATGTATTTAGTATTTAGGAATAAGGTATGTAACTTTGAAGGAAAGAAGTTTATGGAATGGGCGAATGAAAATAGATTGATAATATGTAATGGATGTGTTGACGGAGAGTGGGAGGAAAATTGAACTTTTAAATCAGTCGTTGATTATTTGGTTATGAATGAAATTCGGAGCGATTCGTTGAATAAAATGTGAATTGGCGAAAGAACTGAGTCCGAACATTTTCATTTAGAGATTCAATGGAAGAATGGGTCTGGGGTGATAGACGATTGTGAAAATGATAGGAATCGGGGGACGAAGAAAATGCGTATGTATGGAATGAAAGAATGAAAAATGTCATGGGGTCGAGGATAAATGATGTCAAATGGAAAAATGTGATTAATGTAGAGGACTTAGTAAGGACGATCGAAAAGTTTTTAGTGAAAACGGAACAGGGAGTAAACATGAGCAGTGGGAGAAGAAATAAAGTCGATGAAGTATGGATAGGTAAAAAGAAGAAAGGTGAGGGATGGGCCAGAGATGGTGCGGAATTGAGAACAAGGGTGGAGTGACTATCGTAATGCTAGAAGAGTGTGGCTACAGGATGAAAAGGGGTTAATAGAAAGGAATATGTTAAAGGAAGAAGAGAAGATAAGAGAGTTAAAAAATGAAAGGGAGGTGTGAAATAATTTGAGAAATAGTGGATTGTTGGGGGACAAGAGAGTGAAATATAGGTTAAGATTGAGTGACTGGGAGAGTAAATGTAGATGGGAGCTTGTTGGAGGATTGGAGAGACAAGATCAAGAAAGAAAATATGGCGAAGAAATGGGGGACAATGAACAGGTGGAGTCTGTGGATATAGATATTAATGAGGTAAATGAGAAAATTAAGAGGATGATGAAAGGAGGGTCTCCTGAGCCGGATAGGATTCCGGTGCAAGTGTGGAGATGTTTGAATGAGGAGGGCGTGAGTGCATTGACGAATGGATTTAATTTGGTGCAGAAGCGAATGGTGGGGATGCCTGATATATGGAAGAAAGGAGACCTTGTTCCGGTTTATAAGAGAGGAGAAAGAGAATGTGTGAGTAATTGTAGGGCATAACATTAATGGATGGCTTATACAGGATTTTTGCAAGGATTATGTATAAGAGATTGGAAGATGAGGTTAGAATGAAAGGGATGATTTCGTACAGACACAGTGGTCTTATGAAGAGGAGGGAAACAGTTGTCAATATGGTAACTTTGAACTATATTATCAACCAACAAATAGCGAAATGAAAGAAGCGATATTTGAAGTTTGTTAACTTGAAATCAGCCTTTGATAGAATTAGTAGGAAGTATTTGTGGGATAGAATTTTGAGGTGGGGATTTCGAATGGAGAATGTTGAGAAGGATGTATGAGTGAACTATGGTTAGGGCAAGAGTTTACCATCTGTTCAAGGTCCCTTAAAAATTAGCGTACCTTGCTCCATACATACATTGTATACCTATATCTATCTTCGTCTATCATCTGCTCAAGGTCCTCTAAACATTAGTATACTTAGCTCCATACATATATTGTATACCTATATTTTTCTTATATATATATATATATCCTATCTCTCGTCTATTGGTGAATTTACTTTATATAGTATTTATCTGTACCTATACTTTTCTTATATATTTTCCATTTACTGAAGCAGCTATTCTATGGCTCCTTATCGTCTAGCATCTGCCAAAGGTCCCCTAAAAAGTAGCGTACCTTGCGCCATACATACATTGCATACCTATATTTTTCTTATATATTTCCTATATCTCAAGACCCTGTACAGAATACGTGGTTTCGTCTATTGGTGAATTTATTCTATATATTATTTATCTATACCTATATATTTTTTATATATTTCCTACCTCTCAAGACCCCGTACGGCGTACAGGTCCTGGTTACACAACAGTTATATACAACACATATATATATATATGTATATATATATATATATATATATTTATATACAACACTTATATACACAACACACACACCCACATATCACACACACACAGCATGCACAGACTACTGTTTCCTTTCAACTGTTACCTGTTTTCGTTTCACCTGAAGCTGATTCGTACCAGCTGCTACTTGGTTTTTATATTATCCTTACTTAATCCTTATCTGGTCTTTAGCTGGTCCATACCTGATCCTATCCTGGTCCTGACCTGATCCGGAGCTGGTCCTTACCTGATCCTGACCTGGTCCTTTACGTAAGATTTGTTTGATATCACCGTATTTTACTAGTATATTTATCTTCAAGACAGTCTGAAATTAATTTTCATTGAAAACGGCTGTGATTTCCTATCAATTGCATTATATATCTCTATGAGTTTGAATCTATTTGAATTATTATGCGAGCTGTTTAGTATTAAATGAATCTATTTATCTCACAGCGTCACTGTATTTCCATTATAATACTAAGTTCCTATCATTAAAATTGAATTGAAACGAAATGTTAAAATTACAGACATTGGATTGACAATGATGTAAGACTTGATGCGAAACGTTGTTGATATTGAAATTTGAACTGAAGATATAGAATGAATTGAAAAGAAACACCGGTATTTTTAAGAGTCGGAATTATTTTTACTTACAATTGTGAAAATGCATGGTTTGATGCTGCCAATACATCGAAACATTGACCGAATTTGAGGGAATTAAGAATCCACAGGAATTTTAGTTTTTTTTTTATTTGACCAGTACCAATTGTAAAAAATACGTCTTCGTGTATTATTCTTTGAATCTATTTTTTATCCATTTTGCAACCAATATATGTTTATCTTTGCTTATCTTTATATATTAATTGTCATTGTGTTAGTTATTTTTTATTATTGATTTACTCTATTTAATTTATTGTTTTACTCTATTACATATATTCCTATTTGCATATACATATTATATTAATTCCTTATCTGAGAAAACTTGGAATCATATGTTAAAATATATACGTTTTAAACGATATTACTCAACTGTAAACATCTGAAGTCAATTAAAATGCGTTCAGAATATTACGCGCGCTCGACACGCAGCTTATTTCTCTTTATATCTCTTACTTCCTATTCATTTAAGTTGCCTACGTAGACGCGTGACTAACATCGCCAAAACAAAATATTTGGCTCTATGGAGCGCGAGTTAAAATCCGTTTCACAGCCTTCACTTACAAAAAAAATTATATGGTTTCAATTTGCAAAGAAATAATTATATATCCTAAACGTCATCTCGGGCACAAAATATAAAATAAGGCTCTAGTCACCAACAAAAGAATGCATGCATTAATTACACCGATAGATGAATGACTGGAATTTCAAAATTTCGTCTTGTATAATAAAATCAAAGACTAAAAACACCAGTAAGTAATAAGAACTTTAATAAAAAATTAAAATATTAATAATTTAAATGCCAATAAATAGTAGAAAAATTAAAATTCAAATTTCATGCAAGATATTCTCAAACCGGGGACTTCCCGCAAATCTCAAGTATCGATAAAATCCAAAATAATAAAACATAACCTAAAACCAACGAGGTGATATACTAAGATATACGAGGAATGTGGTGACGCAGAAAGGGGAGAGAGAAGGACAGTAGAAGTATATAGAATACACTGGAAGTTGGTGAGGAACCATCTAGGCTCAAATATTTAAAGTAATTAGATAAAATTAGACAACCAATAATACACGGATGTGCACTACCAACATGCATTTCAAGTTAGCGTCAAATCTAGATAAAATCGAGTCGAATCTTCCCCAACTGAGCCCCAAAAAGGCTCTGAAGACTGCCCCCGCAAAAGTTCTACAGAGGTTCCAAAAGGGTCCTAAAATGACCAGAGTGTCCCAAAAGGACCCCAAGGCCGACCCAATCACGCCACCGGCGCTATATTTGATTTTCGTTTAGAACGAGTTAATATAAGATATCCGCGGGTGGGCGGGTGTCCAGAATCCGGTATCCGCAACAACTCCGGCAACACTCGCAAAATGGTTCATGATATACTAGATGATATAATCAGTATATTTCCCCTTCTCCGACCTTGAGACGGTCCCATCAGGCGCCTTACCTACTCATAGCTACAAATATAACTGCATCACTTAATATTTTTTGTATTTCATATACCTATTTCTCTCGCTTCTATCATCTCATATGTTTTTAACTCCCTGCGGAGATTTTGTCACGTCTGTCCGTCAGTCTGTATGTACTCTAGATCCATTTAGAATCGTTGTTTCTACCGCTGATGTTCCAATAGAAACGCATCGCTTTGTTCGTAGATTTCAATGTGTTTCGCTTTAGTCCTGTTGGACACCGCTAAGGTTTTGTACAGTTCCTTTTTCTGCAAACTAACATAGCCTTCGTAGATCTAGAAGTTCAGAAATATCTGCGAAGTACATGCTATGCTAACCGGTGTTTGTTTGAAATTATTAGTATTCACCTGTTTAAAGTTCTCGAGCCTTTCTTGAATGCTAAATATTTATCAAAGATCTAATTTAATATATTCCTGGAAAGAAAAATTCGCATGCGATAAATTTTAACAAGTAAATATAATAATTACCAAGCCACATTAGTTTTATCTTAGAATATAGACTTGTTCACAGTTAATAAAATTAGTGACAAGAATTAAGTTCAAAAAGTTGAAAATAGTTGTTTGAGATCTTCAAACTAATCAATGAAAATTGATAGAATATTTGTATACCAAATTTTTATATTTTGAACCTCTTAAAGATAAGTCGACAAAAAGCGTAACCGATAGTTTTCACAAGATACTACATCGGTCTGGCAAAAAATGTACAAACTGACAATGACGCGGAATATTATGATAAGAAGTTCAGAAAATTGCTGAGAGACTATGGTATTCATTTGTAATTGGTATACAGCACTACCTAGTGTAAATGTGTACCAATTTAAATTTCAAATGAATTTGAGGTTCATTTAGTTTCAAATCTAGTTACCATTGTAACTACCAACATAAATGTAGTTACTTTTGGATCACCAGTGACATCTAGCGATAACAGAACCTCAAAATATTGGTCTATATTCCTATTAATATGATGGTAGATGAAGATCTACGAAACTATGCATATGATGAACAAAAGTGTCCGAGAACTGACCCGAAGAATTCGCCAATATTTTAAAACTCTATCAAATAAGTAATCGGAATGATGAACGCAACGGGCCTTAATAAAAGTAATGTAAATAACTAGAACTGTACAATTCCTTCCACTAACATATGTGGTTGATGTAATGGTGAATCTCAAAAGGAAATTCCTCCACCAAATAATGCTGGTTATTAATCTGACTTTTCTATTTTCACGCCTAATAATAAAAACGTGGATCAATCTAATTCCGTTCATGAACTTAGTATCCACTCATGTTTCAGGATGTTTTAGGATTTAGGTATTCAGATATGGATATCAATCTTTTCTATAAATGGATCAAAATGCTTTATACAAAGGGGTTTCCAATTTTTCATTGGAATTGCTGAAATATGCTTATCCGAAATGTAGTTTAGTTCTACAGAATGTAGAGACAATATAAATATATAAATACTTTATATTAATGCACTTGTTATAAATAAATAATTATGCCATAGTAGCCTTCATAACATATGGACGTAGCAAACAGCAACTGGTTAGTTTTAATCCATATATTTTAGGTTTGTAGCGATCCAAAAAATTAATGTACGCAACATACAGCGCAACTGAGTATAGTTGCTTAAAAAGAAAACCACCGATATAACTACCCCAATATGTTTTAACATGACTAGCCTACGATAGAGTGCGTTGCCCGAAGCAAAAAGGGCGTCTTTTTGCTGAGGTTGGTGAAAGAAGTGAATATTGAGAAGGTGGTGAAAGAGGGAGGTGGTAATTAGGTGAATGAATTGATTGGTCGGAGAAAATGAGAAAATAGGTGAATATGTGGATTGGATGGTCGAGAAGTAGATGGTGTGAAAAGATGAGTGAAGGAGGGTATGTAGTGGGGTAGATAATGGAAAGGATGAGAGATGTAGAAAGTCAGGAGAGATATAGGAGAACTAAAGAAAGTAGATATAATAGTGAGTATGTGGGGTTATAGAAGAGGAGGGTGGGGTAGGCTATTTGGAGTCTGGAGTATGTGTGGGTGATAATTACAAGGTTTAGAAGTAGTGAAGAGGGGGGGGGGGAATAAACAAGAAGGTAGAATGTGTAGAATATGTGGAAAGAATGAGGAAAAATGGAATTATTGAATTAAGGAGTGTGACGGGATTGAATGGTGTGAGAAAGATAAAGAGTTGGGTGAAAACAGGTGAGTTTGGAAAAAGTGTGAGTTTGGAAAAAGTGGAGAAGGCTTTAAGTATTATGAGGAGAATTATAGCGGCAAGAAGGAAAAAGAAGTAAAGATAGTAAAAGAAAGGAAGAAGAAAAAATGGGATGGATGTTAAGAATAAGTAATGAGAGAGCATAAAGTATTTTGATTATAAGTATGTTATATGTACATATTGCAAAATAAAGGTTTATTTATATATTATTTATTACTTATTTGTCACGAATAAAATCAGAATTACAGAAATTGCATACCCTGGCACGCGAAAAAAGTCATTTTGAACCAAACTGGAATTATATGTTTCGATGAAAATTGTGTAATAGAGAGTAGAGCATATTATACTTCCACAACGTAGTATAAAGGTAGCAGTTACAAGCAGCTATTCCTCTTCAGCAGCAGGTAATAGGTCGAAGCTTTACCAACCAACTGCAATTAGTGAAGAAAAATCATTCGAACAGTTTAGTCAGGAACCAGAATATATAGTAACGGGTGAAGAATTGTTAAATCAATGTGGCATCATGTGGAGACCCACAGCAGTATGATACGGTACATTTCAAGCCATCAAGCCATCGAGGATCAGCCATCGAAGCCGTTGCAGGACCTTTCTAGCCTCGACATGGTAGAATTACAACAACTAAAAAGTAGAGTTACAGATCCGCGACAGAATGTTCTGTCAAATTGAACAATGTAAATATAAAATATTCTTTCCTAAGAGTCCTCGTATAATTAAGATTTAATACGTCTTATGTAATTAGTAAAAATGTTTTAATAAGTTAATTGTTTTGTATGAAATACATCGCAAAGTACTATTTCAAAATCATATGAATATTGTTTACTCTAAGTCACGTTCAAATTACAAAACATATTTGTTTTATTATATATATATATATATATATATAACTTACTATTTCACTAATCAGCTACGTAAAAACTCATTGAACTATATTATAAATTATTTATGGTCTACATACGATTTATTATGTCCATTTAGTTAATATCAAAGAATATTTGAGACTCGAAATGTTCAAACTTATATTTTTAATTTATAAGTATATATTTGTTCAGTTTAATTAATAAACATGAAGTTTTTTTTATATATTCATTTAGCCAATTCGATGTTTTGTTTATCTCGTAATTTTCCCTTAAGTTTGACTAAAGCATACGCAATGTCATTCTTTTGAATATTAAATTATTTTGCTTGAATTAATTTTTTTAATATTATTTTTGAAATAATATTATATTTTTAAGACATTGAGTATACTAAGCTTGGCTTACGTAATATTTTTAAAGTAATCAATTCGAAGGTTGAGAAATTTAAAGCTAAACCAAACAAACTAATTTTGTTAAACAATTTGTTATCAAACAAAAATTCAGTGGCCACAACTGAAGTAGACAAAAAGTTTTACGACAGTTGTTCAATTCATGTTAGCTAACTGTTCCAATATATACGGTTCAATTTGTAAACACACCTAACATCAGACTGTCCGCTCTTGAATATCTTATGAATCGCCATTTGCTAAATGGAAATTTTATATATTTATATATGTATATCTCCGAGTTTTCTACGTCTGAATGTGATCCTACAAGCAGACCTCACTTGAGCAACAGAAAATACCAAAAGGGCAGTTTGTCCTTTCCTGTTTACCAAGTTGCATATCATCATCATCATCTTCTCTAGCCGGGGAAATGTCAGAAATACGCCGCGTCGCCAACCATTAAAAACGATATAACAAAAAAAAAAGAGGATAGAAAGAAGAAAACTAGAAAGACGAATGTAGTGAGTTTGTGGTCATAAAATCCTGGCTTAATACAAGCGTCGAAGAATTTTTATTAAAAGATTTTTTCTATGAACGTGAGAGTCGTAAACTTAGATATTTCTTTATTTTATGACCGGCGACTTACTTGAAATTATTATTATTGTTTTATAGAAATAAAATACTATTTTCAGAAAATGCATTTAAATTATTATACTATAATAAATTTAAAACACGTAGAAAGGAAGAAATTTTATTATAGTTTTATGTGTTCATTTCATGATAATATTAAATTATTTCTACAATCTGCATTAACATATTTATTACGTACTTTATAAATTTTTTGTGTTTATACGTTTATTATTTATATTTTGATTCATAAATATTATAGAACCAACAGATTCGAGTAATATGTTTGTGATTTTTGCAAAACTTTTGAACTATTTTATTAACAATTTTAATTACTAACAACATGGAGTAGAAGAAAACGACCAACTAAAAGATTTGTCATTACCATTTTAAACGAAATGTGCGACAAAAGGATTTCGGAGTTTAGAATGTTTGTTTATAATCGAAACAAACTTTTTTTTAATAGCGCGAAAATTGTAATCAATTTTCATTTGCCGAGATCTTGTAATCTAATAATTTTTTAATGCCAAACTTATGACACCAAATAATTATTTGGTGTCATCTAGGAGCTATCTAATGTCAGGCCCCACAAAAATTCGCTCCTTAATCTTGACCTCGCTCAATGCAGGAAATTTCTGAACCAGGTATCTGAAGGCTGCACTTTCCTTATCAAGGGCCTTCACCAGTTGC